>JAGHKM010000099.1:0-38892 GCA_019097785.1 Fraxinus excelsior
TCGTCATGTGTTACAGGATGCCATTGAGTCAGGGCGAATCACATTTGAAGCTAAGAAGAAAATGATAGTGGATGAAATCCTTTCCCACAGCCACTTGGGGTGAATATGGTGACATCTAGCTTCAAAAATAAGTTGTCAAAGTTCAAGTTGGTAATAGACAATGAAGAAGACCCTGAGCCACATCTTAGTGTTTTTGATCGTATCAAGGGAAAGGAACCTAGAAAAGACGAAGGTATCTTGTGTGCTAGATGTAAAGGAGAAGTGAATGAAAACCTGGAATGTGGCGAAATCACCATCGTCCTAATAGTGTGCTGAGTTTCCAACCCGGTAAAGGGTAGAGTATGCCATTCTATGGGAAATCGCCTTTTGAAAGGCAGTTCAGACCAATAAACTATGGGAGAACATTCAGGCTGCAACCTCGCCAGCCGAATGTATGACATTCATTCCAGTATAATGCAGGGAGAGTTATACCTTTCAATGAAATGACTAGAACCCAACAAAGGTGTTTCCAACGAAACTATGGACGGACAACAACAAGGATTGTCACATCCTAAGGCGCCTAAATTGGTTAAGGTGGCTAACCAAAATGTCCTCAAGGATAATGAAGAGGCTAGTATGGGTGAGTCCATGGAGAAATTGTTGGAAAGTTCTTCTGGACGATCAAAGTTTCAACGAGGAAAAGAAGATGATGACAAAGGTGATCTAGGGTAACCCCTCACCATCCAATTTGGTATGTTACCTCCTATTATGGCTAATAACTATTTACTAGCCAATGAGTTCAAAAGTAAGGAAGACGAAGAAGAAGAAGAAGAAGAAGAAGAAGAGGGTAATGAAGAAGAAGCCTGTGTGCTGGAATGTGAAGAAGGTCAAACATCTCAGGAGGTATGTGGTGAAGAAGAGGACGACAGCATGACTGACATGGAAGAAGAATTGATTTGGAGGCAGAGAGGAAAAGAAAAGGAGTGTCGCGCAACACCCTATTGAAACAACTATATCATGAAGATGTCTACGAGGTAGATTTGTTGGGCGAACCATCGGGTGTCCTTTTGACTTCTATGTATTGTATGGAACGCCCAAGAGAAAGGTGAGAGTATGTGGCGCTGAGAAGTATGAGTCACCTCCAAGGATATTGCCTCCCCCTACAAGTTGGGTAACCGAAGAAGAAGCGTTGGAAGAAAGTAAGGAGAAAGTCTAGGAAACAAAAACCCAATGTGAAATATTGTATGTGGATTTGTTGTAAGAAAAGAACCCAACAGAAGACAAACAAGAAGTGGAAATTGATGCAGCTGAAAAGGTCATCTTCAAGAGACCAACTATGAAGTTAACCAAACATCTGAGGCCACTGTATGTGAAGGCTTTGGTCAATGGTATACATGTGGCAAAAGTGCTCATTGACAATGGAGTAGCCATAAATACCATCCCGTCCAGAATGATGAGAAAGTTTGCAAAGACAGAGAACGATATGATCCCCACAAAAGTTATCCTTACGAGTTTTAATGGAGGAGCCACTTCAGCTAAATGAGTGATGCCACTAGATATAACTGTGGGAACAACCACCAGGACCACAATTTTCTTTGTGATAGATGGTCCTACCAGTTATAACGTGCTACTAGGAAGAGATTGGATTCACGGGAGCCGTTGCATACCTTCATCACTTTACCAATGTCTGGTTTTCTGGAATGACAAAGGTGAAGCTGAAGTGGTGCAAGCAGACCATAGGCCTTTTGTTACAGAAGCAAACTTAGTGGAAATGTTCATATATGAAGGAAATTATGGACCTGTTAGGATAGTGTAAGATGGGGAGGAAACTCAAATTGTCACACAGAGCGAAGAGCCATTTTCAGTAGATGCACTTACTGAAATGTTCAATCAAATGAGGCCAAACATAGTGGCCCTTGAAGAGCCAGTAATTGGCAAAAAGATGATCAAGGAAATCGAATGAGTTGTAAACGACAAGAAAATATGGCCGATATTCAGGCCTTCAAAGCCAGATTAATGGCTTTCAATAAGGAATGTAAAGAAAAGACAAATGAGGAAATAACACTTAGGACGTTGAGAAACAAGGTAGCTGTGTTCGAATTGGAGCAGAACATTGGTCGAGAAGTCAACAAGGTGGATTGCTTAGAAGAGGAAGTACCTGCAAGAAACACAGATGATGAAGTAATGAGGATCACAAAGCCCGGGCATGCTCAAGCACAAGACCATTTGATAAATGTGAACATTGGCGACGAAGGGGAAGATCGCCCAACATTTGTCAGCCAGATGCTTAGTCAAGAGGTAAGTAACAAGTTAATCGCTTTGTTAAAAGAATATAATGATTGTTTTGCTTGGGAATATGAACACATGCCTGGTTTAGATAAAAATTTGGTAGAACATAGGTTACCAACTAAGCCAAATTTTAAACCTCATAAACAACATCCTAGGCGTTTTGCCCCTAATGTATTGCCTGAGGTAAAGAAAGAGATAGAGCGATTATTGAAAGTTGGTTTTATTAGAACAGCCAGATATGTTGAGTGGCTGTCTAATATTGTGTCGGTATTAAAGAAGAATGGTAGTATTAGGGTGTGCATAGATTTCAAGAATTTAAATTTAGCCATGCCCAAAGATGAATATCCAATGCCTACGGTAGATTCTCTAGTAGATTCAACTGTCGGACACGTAATGTATTCTTTTATGGACGAGTATTCAAGATATAACCAGATTTACATAGCTGAAGAAGATATACATAAAACTGTCTTTAGGTGCCCTGGGGCCTTAGGATGTTTTGAATGGGTGGTTATGTCTTTCGGCCTAAAAAATGCAAGGGCCACTTATCAAAGGACAATGAACTTAATTTTTCATGACATGATAGGCCAATTCATCGAAGTATATGTGGATGATATAGTGGTCAAATCTGTTAAGGGGGAAGACCATTTTGAACAGTTAAAACGCTCATTTGAGCGAATGAGGCAGTACAAACTAAAATTGAACCCTCTGAAATGTGCATTCGGTGTTAATGTAGGGAATTTTCTTGGTTTTTTAGTGCACAAAAGAGGAATTGAACTTGATAAAAACCGTCAAAAGAGTATAAAAGAGAAAAGGAGACGTAGAAACAAGCCCGATCAAATAACTCTTGAGCAGAGACTATGTAATTTTCATTTCTTTTAATTTCCTGTCTTTAAACTTTCGATTGTATTGTGTGCTTGTGCTTCTTGAAGGTATTTCGCTTCGTGTAAACTGCAACCTTCATAAATAAAACACAGCTCATTGGGACTTTGCCTCGAGAGGTTTTGTTCCTTACATAATCGTCTAAGTCTTTTTTAATTGTTAGCGAGGCCCGAATTTTCACGCGAAACAAATATCCGGAAAAAACCATAGGTATCTAAAGAAGTTCCACTGATCTAGATTGCACTTTGTTTTGTTCTTAAGAACATTAATAATTTCTAATGAGACATGGAGAGGTAAGTAGAACAAATGCATTGATTAAAATGACAAACTGAAGTTAAAACTTATTAAAGAGAAGGGTTTTGTTACACGGGGTTTGTGTACCTGGCCCCACCTGCCCCCCTCACAATAGGGTGGCCACGATTATTTTATTAATCGTGGACCCTCCCCTCATGTGAGGGTAAGGAGAGTGTACACGGGAGTGTAAACCTCATGTACATTTATCATTTGAGTAACTGGAAAGCAAATTGTAAAAATTATTGGCAGTTGGACACAAGAACAGACATTGGCACTGCATTTTCCAGGAAAAGAATATATTCAAATAAAATGACATGATTTCCAGTTCCAATATCTGAGGCCCCAATTCCTTGCTACCAAATGAAGTGATTTTCACGTAGTTAGGTAGCGGAACGAATTTTTTACCTGAGGAATTCATGGCGGCAACTTGTTCATCGATAGAATCTCAGCAACGTGGACCTGGGAAATGTCAGCAAGTAATTATGAGGTGAGTTAGTGATGTGAGATTATTAATGGATTCTAGAAAATTGTTTTGCATTAGAGAAGATGAGATTGGTAGATAGCAAATTGAATCTGTTACCTGATGGAATTAATTGAGATGAGGCTGGTGGTGGTTAATAGATGGAATGCCCATCAATTAGAACCTCAGGAATGTAGCTGATCGTGGTCCAGTAGTCTCCTTTGTACTTCGAACAGCGTCTCTTAATAAGTTGGCAGTCATCGATCCAAAGGCTCCAAAGGTTGTCAAGCTGGTCGTCCATAGGCAACGCCACGAGATTTGGGCATTTTGAGATGGATAAACGTCGAAGAGATGTGAGGTTTTGGAATCCCTTTGATAAGATTTCCAGTTTGGGAAGGTCACTCAACCACAACTGAGTTAGAGATGGAGGAAGAAAATTGCGTTCATCATCATTGTTTGAGAAGGAAACCAGTTCTGGATATCCACCACTGACCACAAATTCATACAGAGAGGTGAGTTTGTGTAAGTCCCACTCTGCCAGGGGTTTTAGTTTCCCGCAGTTGGTGATTGCAAGGGAGGTCAGATTGGGGGGAATGTTCCCTTGTGGAAAGGGCTCTACTAATGAAGTACAATTCTCCACCCACAGGGATTTAAGAGATGATAGTAATTCCATCTGGTCGGGTAAGGTCTTTAGACGACGGCAATCAGTTATATGAAGATGTCTCAAATTTGGAGTCGGCAAGCCTCCGAGGGGAAACGCTTCCAGATCATCACACGAATATATATTGAGGAAAGTTAAACATGAGTAATTATGACTAGACCCCAATAAATTTGTCATGTTTAAATTCCCCCAATTGATAATAAGAGATTCGAGTGAAGTTCTACACTCCTCTAACTCCACCATCTTCAACGACGGGCAATTTTGGATAGCCAATATTGTTAGAGGAGATATGCTCTTAGGCAAGAACTCTAGAGCTGCACAAGAGTCAATACTAAGGGATGTAACAACACGAAGAGCACCAATTTCTGGAAGGGACAAGAGCTGAGGGCACCTTTTAACAACTACTTTCCGTAGGTTGTCTAGTTGTCGTGAAGTATTATCGTTCGGCCACAGAGTCACCAGGTCATCACAGTGATCAATTTCAAAATTTTCAAGTTTCAAAGGAAACTTCTGAAATGCTTTCAAGACTGAAGTTAACCCAAAAATGTTCCCCAACTTCAAGTGGGTTAGGGAGTTCAAATTGTGCATGCAATTTAGCACCACCTCATTACACTCTTCTACTTTTACTCCAAAAGTAGATGGAAGCGAAAGAATTGGAAGCTTGACCAATTTAGGACATCTTCGTATGAACAATTCACACAACTTAGGAAATTCAGCTGCTGCATCTACTTCAAGCGATGATCCATGCCACTCCTCCCATTCTGGCATGTCCTCAAAAGTCAGAGTTTCTAGTGATTGAAATGACAATTTTTCACTGCATAGATTTCCATAAAATTCAACTCCAACCACTTTTACTTGATTCATGCCTTGAATGCTCAATTCTCTTAGCAAGGGTAGATGCCCTAATGCTGGCAAACTCATGCAGTTTTTACAAGAGCTAAACCTTATTTTTGCCAACTTGGAGAATGACATATCCCCAATCCAACTTGACAACTGTGCACCACCATAAAAATCAATTTCAAGACTAGATAAATTCTCATGGGGCTTTAGAGCATTAAGCACTTCTGCTTCCAGCATTTCATTTCGAGAATCATCGAAGTTGTTGCTCCATGCCAACCTTATTTTGTTAAGACTTGGTTTATGCACAAGTCTCGCATCTATTGCTTCTTGAACATTCACCACATTTTGCAGTTCCATTATATAAATTTCTCCTTGTAGAAGCGAGAGTTTCCCCAAATCTTTTAATTTCAACCCACTGCTTTTACTCACAATCAGCTTGGATAATGTCTTTAAACTTCCCAGTTGAGCAATTCCTTCCGGTACCTCATCTAATAGATCAGTATTAACAATGTCCAGATGATGAAGATTGATAAGATTTTCTATCCCTGGCGGTAATTTGATAAGTTTGTCACAGTTCCTTAGGATCAACACTTGTAAGTTGACAAGAGTGATCAGGGATTCAGGCAACCGTTTGAGCGAAGTCCCGTTTAAGTTAAGATATCGTAAATGTCTTAGGTTACTAATAGAACTTGGCAGCTCATAAATTGAATCATAACCACTTAATGATAGCACTCTTAAGCAGCACAACTTTGGCAATAGGTCGATCAAAACTCTTTGGGACATGAAATTTTGACCAACGTACTTGTTTATGGGGAGAGGCAAAAAAGTTCTTAAACTCTGAAATTTATTGACAAGGTTAAATTTTTGGTAGGATTCAAAGAAATGATTATTGACAAGGTTAAATTTTTGGTAGGATTCAAAGAAGTGGCGAATGAATGACAAGTGACGGACCTTTGCAGAAATATTGCTTCGAATATTTTCCTTAAACTTATCATCCAACATCAAACATTTATCTCCAGCGACACTGATTGCTAAATCATTAAGGAGGTCATGCATCACAAAACACGAAGAATTGAAGCCTGATTGTTGGAAGAATGATCTCACTAATAGTTCATCAAAATAATCACTTCCCAATTCTTCAGTTGTCCTCTCTTGCTGTGAATGATGCAGAAAACCTTCGGCCATCCAAAGATGCAGCAGCTCGGACTTGTCGAACTCATAGTCCTTGGGGAAGATAGCACAATAAGCAAAACATCGTTTCAGTTGTGGAGGAAGATATTGGTAACTGAGTTTTAAAGAAGGAAGAATTTCACTATTTTCTCCATTTATCCAAATTTCATTATTCAATACATCTTCCCAGTCTTTAGGATTAATTTCCCAGTCTTTAGGATTAACTTTTGTGCGAAGGATTCCTCCAACAGCCTTCACTGCTAGTGGCAAGTTTTTACATCTTTTCACCAAGTATTCACCTATCTCTTTTAGATCTTCATGTCCATCAAAATTCTTTGTTCCCAGTGCATGATGAGCTAACAATGATAAAGCATTATCGTCTGATAACACAGTCACATGATGTGCTGAAATTGGTGACATGATTTTGGCCACCCTTTGATGTCGACTAGTAACAATGATTTTGCTCCCAGGTCTGCCAGAAAGGAAAGGACGACGTAGAATGTCCCAATCTCCATAGTTTTCATTCCAGACATCATCTAAAACTATTAGAAATCTCTTGTTTAAAAGATTTTCCTTTAGTTTGACCTGAAGCATGTTAAAATCTTCATAGTCACACCTTCCACCTGAAACTGCCTCAAGGATAATTTTTGTTACCCTAAAAGCATCGAATTCATCAGAAACACAAGCCCAAGCCTTCAGATCAAACTCACCATTTAATCTTTCATCATTGTATACTAACTGGACTAGGGTTGTTTTCCCCACACCTCCCATGCCCACAATGGGAATCACAGATATTGGACTATCACTTGATTCAGCCCCCAACATCTCAATTAATTTTTCTCTGTCCTCTTCTCTTCCATGTACATCAGATTCATCCACAAGTGAAGTCATTTGCAATTTTTTTTTTGTTTTATCCGGCAGCCCCCTCACGTTCTCCACTAAACTAAGCATACTAATCTTCTTGACTAGAACTTCCAATCGGCCATTAGTATCTTGTAGTTTGGAAGCAATTCCGCGGTCAAACATAAAATCGCTAAAGGAGAGATCAGTGCAGCAAGTAGGGAGAAGCTTCCGTACCTTACTGGTTCTGCCTTCAATTTCAATTAATCTGCGCTGTAAAGCTTCAGTGTTCAACTCATCCACTAGGTCATCAAGATCATAAGCTAAATTCTCCAATTCATTCAGCCACTCTTTCACGGCTTCATTTGCTGTTTGCTTGTTTTCAGCATCGCTAAGTACGGATTTGATCATCAACAATGTCGTACGCCATTCTTTCAGGTGGGCATCAATTCCTACGCGACGCAGAAATTTTAGAAGCTCACCAGATGCTAGCTTCTCAAGCAAAACTGTGACAAATGCACCAAGAAAGACTTCGACCATAGCCATTTTTATTCTCTTTTTCTAAGAAAGAAATGTTCAGAGAGGTGAAAGCAAGAGGTCTTTATAATCACTTGAGTAGAAAATGATTGCCATTGCTCGTGGTTTATCATTATACAACTTGATAAAATTAATTAAAGCGCATTGATGGTTGGTGGAGCCAATTCAATTGCACACATATACTGACGGAAGAAAATTGAAAACTGAAGCTTGGACTAATATGGCATAAATTTCTATAATATAACCAATGATTATAATATTCTTCGGTCAACTTAACCTAACATTGTTGGAATTTTTTTTTTTTTTTTCCCCCTTCTCTCTCTCTCTCTCTGTTAACATCATTTTCTTTCATGTTCTTATACTCCAACAAAATGGTGCACCTTAAAAATAATAACATTAAGCACTGGTGTTAACATATTCACAAGAAACTGATGCTGAAACTAGAGATATTGCAAATTGTTACACTAAGACACTGCATTACTGAATCAGCAGTTCCGGGATAATATAGAAGTCAACTTGTACAACATGCATCTTTCAAAATTCTACAAAATTTCTTTAGGAGGAATTTGTCCAGGACGGTAGACAAGTAAAATACGCCTCGTTTTTCTAAAATTATATGAACGAGTGCCTCTTTTTGTCAACATCGAATGTGTCATTACCCTTACTCTTCTCCAGTCCACCCTGTCCAGCCTAGTGATTTCGTGCAACTTTCCATTCCTGTTGCCTCTATTATTATTTTAACCCATTTGAAAATGAGTTCAATTTCGTCTCTCAATTTTGGCTTCATCTCTTCACCAGATTCTGCACATTCTTCCAGCAGCCCTACCATTCCAAGTTGCCTATATTGACTAACCTTCCCATTCTTTGACATTGATATCCATTATTATGGGAGATCCCTTCTCAAAACCTCTCACATATTTTACCCGCGTTCATTTACACACACCAAAAAATAAAAAAAAAAAAAAATTCAACCACACAAAATTGTCGATATATAACCTATAGCAGTGAGCAGGTCAACAATGATGTTCCATCACAAATATATAGTGTCTTATACGGATGTCAATTTGACTCGTCCCTGGCACTATCCGTGGCTCTGTAGAGTTGGGTTGAGGCTTGTGCCAAACCTCATTTTGGGACGTCTGCTCGAACCTGAGCTAATTTCAGCCCATAACGAGCCGAGCCTAAAAAAAAAATATATAAATAAAATCTACAAAACTTTTTTAAAAATAAAATTATTTAGCTGCCTAACAAATAATTTGTTGGACAACTAAATAATTTTATTTTCATAAAATTGTTTTGCAAATTTTAATTGTTTTTTTATTTTAGGCTTGCATCGTTACGAGCCGAAAATGGCATGTGTAGTGTACAGCTAGATGCCTTAAAAGACTGCTTTAAAAAACAGAGAGAGAGGGAGAGAGAATACTTGGCTCACTATGGCTTGAGTCGAGCCTAAATTTTTTGGCCGAGCCTGGCAAAAAAAATTTCAAACCATTTTTATTCGAGTTGAGCCTGAACTTCGAATCTCATCTCGTGAGCCGGCTCGACTCGACTCATTCACATCCTTAGTGTCATATTAAAAATTAAAACTAAAAAATGCATGGTATTATATTTTTTTCTATGGCTTGAAGGGGCATAAGAAAACATTTGAGCTTACCGATACAATTAGAACGTTGCAACTAAATTGCATATTAAGCCCTTGTTAAGCTTTTGGAATAGATTTTTGAAGAATGTGTAGTCAAAAAGTAAATAAAAGCGGTTAATCCAAGTGTAAAATTATTTTATGGATAGAATTTGTAATGAAAATGAGTTTGGAGAAAATACGTTCAAAAAATAGAGGCGAAACAAGGACTAAATACTACTTACATATGTAATTAAAATATTAGTACAAGTGATATACTAAAACATTACAGCTTAACTACTATTTATTTATTTTTATTTTTTTGTGGAAGGAGGGCGGTACCTCCAAGATTTTATTAAAATGTCCTCACTTGTGACGGAGGAATACCGTGGTTACAAATAATATCAATGAAATTAGTAAATAACGAAGTACTACTTCCCTAACAGTGAAAGTAAAGAATAAAAGGAAAGTAGTAAAAAATGAGTACTACTTCACTTACAAAAAGAACAAGTTAAAAGTAAAAATAAAAGTAAAAGCAAAATACAAATACCTAAACTCTAGTGCTGGGCAAACCATACTTGTCAATCTGAACAAGTGCCCTAATATGTCGTGGTAGGTCGGCTGGACCATATTCTTGGTATCTACGATGATGTCAACCCTCGGTAGCAAGTGCATCTGCAACTTGGTTCCCCTCTCTGAAAATGTGAGAGACCATATCTCTGTCAAATGAAACGATATTTACAGTCTGTCTGAGTATCCCCTGGATGGGCCATGGTCCGCCACCTCTGGTGATTCAGTGAATACAGCTTAACTCTACGACATAAAATATTTTTGAAGAATTCAATAATGAATAAAATTTTGGCCCTGTTTCACAACCATTTTTACAAAACTTTTTTTCTCAAACTTTTTTTCAATCAAACTTTCTCACAATAAAATATTCTGCACGTAAATTCATATTCCTATTTTTTAACTACATATTTTTCAAAAAAAAAAAAAATAATAACTATTCCACCACCCCTCCCCCCTCCCCACCCAAAAAAAAAAAAAAAAAAAAAAAAAAAAAAAAAAAAAAACTCTTTTCAATGATTGTCAAATAGGGGCTAATAAATAAAAAATACAAAAATTTACATAGTTCAACATCATTGTGGCAAACCTACATCTATGGAAGAAGATACGAGAATGTATTGACTTATGTTTGGAGTTTATAATGACACATATATAACCATTTTACATCTCGGTTGCCTATTAAGGATGTGGTAATCAAGGAAAGAAAATGAATAATTCATTGAAATATTAGATTGTTGTCAATTAAATCACCCACAATATATTCTTCAATATTAGCATCCTCAAGTATCTCTCTTCTCCAACAGTTCCTTGAATTTTGTAAAAATTGTCCATACTTGACATCACTTCATAAAATTTAGCAGTGGATAAACCATTAGTGAAAATATCAGCTAATTGTTGACTACTACTAAAGAAAGGAGTGCAAATAATATTAGCTTAAGATGCTTTGTCCTCTCATGAAAAATTGGACTTGAAGAGATATGAATAGATTGATTATCTAAAAAATATCTCTATAGGTCGCAATGAGCCCAATCCCAAATTTTCAATGAAGAGCAAACAAAATAATTTCACTTTTATTAGAAACCATTTCCCAATATTGAGTTTCAACACTAGAACATGCAACAATATTCTTACCAACCTAGTATGTATCTACAAATCAGTGATAAAAGAATGGTCATTCTTACCGATCCATATACTTCTAGGTGACCCCTTGAGATAGTGCAAGACTCAATTGACGGCATCCATATGTGAAGCTCGTGTCCAATTTAGAACACTACAAAAAAATGCGGTTTCAGAGACGATATTATGTGTTGCTGAAGACCTGAAATTCATTGGCAATAACCTTTAGAGACGGAATTCATCCATCGGTAAATCCGACAGGAAACACCCCGCGGTAAAAATAAGGTGTCACTGTTCACCAATGAAATATTCGTAGCTAACAGGTGACGGAAACTTAGTCACTGGTTTGTTTGTGATTAACAACGGTTTAATTACTCGTTGCTAAAATAGCTACCCATCTCCCGTTCTTGTTTCCGTCCCTAAGTACCAACATATTTTCCTACGGCATTAATTCTTCCTAAATAGAGATGGCAACGGGATTTCCTGCCCTGTTAATTTTTTTTTCAACAATTTCCAATTAACTATTTTTTAAAAAAATTTATAGTTAATTATTTTTTTATTCTTCTCGGGGCGGGGCACCTCTCCCCGCCTCGCCCCACCAACCCGTCGAGGCGGGGCGGGGCGGGTTTTTTTTACCATCTCTATAATCCTAAATAGCTATGAATCTTCCGATTTTTTCATCGCTAATTACCAACATATTTTCCTATGGAAATAATTGTTCCTAAATAGCTACAAATATTTCGTTTTTGTTTCCGTCGCTAACTACCAACATATTTCCTACGGAACTATTTGTTCCTAAATAGCCACGAATCTTCAATTTTTTATTTTCGTCGAAAATTTGGATGACATTTTAAAAAAAAATCATTAATTATTATATTAATAAATTTCTATTGTGAATAAAACTATTTACAAAAAGTTAAAAATACAAAATTAACAAATACAAAATACAAATATTTTTATTCCATTAATTCAAGATTCAAAGTTACACAAAATTAGATCAGTTTTGCTTCCATTTCAAAAGTCAATACTAAAGTTATACACTTAATCAATTAGCAAAAGAAAGTTCTACACATTCAATGGTAAATTTTTATAAACAAAATAAACATTTACTATGCCCAACCATTGAAGATCATTGTGCTCAAATGACTAATCTCTTGATCCATTCCTTTTCCCAACATTTGAAGTATGGTTTGTTCGAATTCAATGCGCTTCTTCTCTTTTTCTTACCTACCATCTTCCATTTTTTGAAGTAATTCATCATTTTCCCTTGTAAGTTGATCTATCTTCTCACAAGCAAAACAAAATTCCTCTTGTAAAGTGATGAAATCAACATGTCCATCATATGAAACATTAGGTGAACCAAAGGAGGTGACATCTTTGTGCAAAGATTTTCGTTCGATACCAAGTTCATACAAGCGACCACCCTTACAAAGACCTTGAGTTGCTTCACACCATGCTTCAATGTCAATTCCAGATTGCGATAAATTTGAATCATATTTTTCATGAATTGCAGTGTCATATTTTTCCTATAAAACAAGAAGAAACTCAACTTTATAAAAGGAAAAAAAGGCGTGAATTATATTACAAGTGAATCTAAACATTGCTAATGGGCAGAATGCAAACAAGCCAAAACCATAAAAAATTGAAAGGCCATTTAAGCTAAAACCAACAAAACATGTTTTGTGTATCCATGAGCAAATAATGAGTCCATGAAAATTCCAAGAAGGTAATTATCCAACCATCATTTAGTGTCTAGGACTAGTTAGCTAATAACATAAAATTTAGAGTGTAGAGTCTAATCAAAACTGAATTTATTTCTACTTACCCATACAACTCGTGACTTGTTGTCTACGAAGTCTTCTTCTCCTTTGTTTCGACAGTGTACACGTTCGGATAACTGTGAAGTAGTCGGTGGCTTGCCTAATTTCTCATGCTGAAACAATAAGTAAATGAAGATTCTTGATTAGGAATAAATCAAATAGCATGTCATGCATAATGTATATAAATTCCTCTTATTGAAGCCAAAACATGATGATTTTCCCAGAGGACCAAACTACATGTACCTAATAATTTACTTGTCGACTCGGTAAAACATTAGGTAAAAATAGAATTTTCCTTTCCCAGATTGGTTTCAGCCAGACAAAGCTGAAAATAAAGACATCACATGCTGATTTTTCCCAAATGAAATTAAGACATCATGCTGATTGTTTTTCCATCTAACATAAAATGGATAGTAAAATGTGTTCTAATGCATGAAATTTTGGTAAAAAATGAACATAATATAGAATAAGATGCATATATATAACATGTCAATCATCTATGAAATTTCATCATGAAAGTTAAACATTACTAGCCTCAGCTTATGGGCAACAATTGTTATTGAACTAGCAGTGTGCTTAGTGATGGTTCATGATTTCATAGTTAGCCAATTATCACAGACAAGTTTAGACTTCTTCTCCCATCCTTCATTGTTGCACTTTTTCTCAATTATATCATTCCAGTGCTAACACGCCCTACTCCTGATAAAGCTAGTGGACTTGGAGTGTGACGTGCGCCGATGATAGATACCAACTAAAAGTTGGACCCACCATCAAGGCTACTACAATATGAAACTTATAAATTATTTTAATAAAAATTTCGGCATTATCTCCCCTATAATTTGGACTAACCAACCTGTAAATAATTTTATACAACTCCCAACAATAATATCATATCAATACTAACTCATAATTCACTCCATTAACCACAGAAGTATAACACGGTATAGAGATAAGCCGAATCCTTAAACTTTTACTATGAAAATAACATCAACTATACATATGGATGCAAAATACATAGTGAGCCCATCTAACTATCTACAAGTGATGTGGAATGACATTCAAAAATGAACATGTGTCCCAAAACACTGACTACATGCTCTAGGAAATGAGTCATACTAGCTAACTTCATCGGTGGCTTTAACTCCAAAATCAAGGCTCAACTCCACAAGATGTCCAAAAAGTCAACTACTACCTGATAAGGAAATAGTGAAAAAATATATGAGTTGATAGCTCAGTGAATGGAGAAATTCAAAAATAATTATACATTTCCATTTACACATTTTTATCAACATTAAGTTTACATAATTTAACAGTCCACAGTATAATAATAATAATAATAATAATAATAATAATAATAATAATAATAATAATAATAATAATAATAATAATAAGTGAGACATCTCATAACACTGAAAAATATCATCTAATAGTCATGATATAATCATCAACTCAAATCCATATCATCGTCTCATCCCATCACATGTAATCAACCAAAAATGTACCATTTGACTGAAATCTATAATCCGCCCCTCGGGCTAAATACTTTCGTCACGGCCCTTAGGCCCTTCCGTGAACGGAAGTTGATCTCAAAAACCTCTTATAATCAATACTAGAACACGACCAAGCCCTTCAATGAAATATGTATACTCGGTCGACCCCTTCATCCCCAGTCATGACCCCTCAGTGTAGTATAGAACATGGCTAGGGCCACTCCGTGAAATAGAATAAATATATAATCATGGATATTTTTCTTGTCAATCTCAATATCACATATGTCTTACATTCTAATTCACAAATAATCCATAAACAATCTTTAAAATTTCACACAGATCATAATGAAGGAATACTTCTAAATTAATCCTGTAATTGGACAAATAATTCATATAATTGCATAAAATGTATAATGATATAATTAATTGTCATTACTTGACAAATATTTAAGTTTTTCCACTCACAAGATATTCTCGTTAAATATCTAAAATATGTTTCAATAACCCCTACTTTTTAAATTTCGAATTTAGGGAAAATTTCCATGAACCCTAAAATCTAATATCATTCTTCAATAAATAAAATTTATGCTTACCTCTAAGAATTGAGAAAGAAATTGAAGATTGTAGCCTTCTTCTTCTTCTTCCCTTTTCTTTTTCTTTCCTTTCCTTTCTTTTTTCTCTCTTTGGTTCGGTCCCTGTTACTTTCTTCCTCCAAAGAATTGTGTAAAGTGGATAGATAAAGTCAAAGTAAAATGGATAACTATAGCCAAATTGCAAAGTCAAGTCCCCAATCTCCTTACCATATCCTATTTAGTCCTTTCATTTCTAATAATGTAAACTAACTTCCTAGATTTCTTTATATATTATTTCTAGCCCTTCAAGTATTAGTAATTACCAATTAGACCCCATAAAAATCATTTATTCAATTTAATTCTTATTTGACTTCGATGGATGAGGTGTAACTAGTGCTCTACACTTAACTGCGGTGGTCCATATTCATTCCAATCAATTATATTTCGAGACGTACCATTTTCCTAAACCTTCTTTTAAGCCAAACAAAATATATCACGCAGTCTGTAATGCTCCGAGTTCCGTGAACCCGGATTGCCACGTCATCCTCATATGTCTTGAATTTAATAAAAAGATTTGCGGAAATAACTAATTTTTAAACATCACATTTATAACGGTAAACCTCATTGACAACAAAATTCATTTGATTAAGAAAATCGTTTAAACTTTAAAACTCAAGTTCGAAACAACATGAATAACAAAAATAAGTTAATAATATTCATAATGCGTAAATTTTAAAACTTAAATAACTTCATCTATTAAATCGTGTCACCACTGCCCCATCAGACTCGACCGTCTCCGAAATCTGCAAATGTTGTTAAAATAACGGAATGAGTATTTCGATGAAATACTCAGTAGACTCATCGTCGATAATTAATTTACAGAATAATTGAACACATAATTATGCAATATATACCGTGACATCATCATCATCATATGCTCATTTTCTTAAAATAAATCATAGGCTCTTTAAAATCATGGGGTGTGGGTAGTCTCGTCTCATGCATTTAAGCACATAAGTTATGCATAACATCATCTTATCTCATAAGAGATATTCTCGTCTCTTCTCATGCATTAAAACATATAAGTTACGACAAACGTAACAATATCATTTATCTCATAAGAGATATTCTCATTTTATGCAATTAAAGCATATAAATCACGTAAAGTCACATAATACATGCAATTATAATTTAAACTAATTAATGGGGGCGAGTCTACCTCAATCTATCTCGAGTCACGTAAAAAGTGGAGCGGGAAGTAACCTCAAGCTCTTAATCGTCTGTACGTTTCGTCTAGCCAAAATAGGAAATAAGTCTTGAATTAGTATTTCAAGATTTAAAGTTTTAAAATGATAAAATAAAATTTAGGGACTTAATTGAAAATTTATTAAAACTGAAACTTGAAAAGTTTAAGGACTGAAATAGATTTTTTTTCAGAATAAATGGACTGACTGTGGGAAACAGGAACTTCAGGGGCTGTTTTATTTATAACAGAAACTTTGGGACCGAAATAAACAACTTTTAAAACTTGGGGCTTAAGGGGTAATTTCCAAAAATTAAAATAAAAAATAAATAAATAAAATAAAAACAATTCACTATCTCTCTCTCTTTCTCTCATTTTCAGAGAGAGAGTCAGGCGGTCGGTGTCAGTGCCACCGTTGCGTGGTGGCGCCGGTGCATAGGTGGAGGTGGCTGGGTGGTTGGCGTACGGGTCGAAGGAGTGGGAGGCTTGGAGGTGGAGGAGTTGGCGATGGTGGTGCGATTGGTGTTGATTTTTGGGTGGAGTGGTGGCTGGATAGTTTGGAGCTGGGTTTGGGACAGTGGCGAGGGCCGGCTGTGGGTTGCAGTGGTTTGATTTGGCTGGGATGGGTGGTCAGTAGTGTGATTGGTTTGGGGCAGTGGCAGTTCGGTTGATGGTGGTCAGCAGTAGCTTGAGCATTAAGCTTGGTGGTTTGAGGTGGTGGTGTTGGTAGTGTAGTGAGGTGGTGCTGTTGGTGGTTTGGGCAGTGTGGTGTTGTTGGTGGTTTGCAGTGGCTTGAGCAGTGAGCTTGGTGGTTTGAGGTGTTGTTGGTCTCGTGAGTTGGTGGTTTGGGCAGAGGTGTTGTTGGTGGTGTTGGTCTCGTGAGTGAGCTTGGTGGTTTGAGGTAGTGGTGTTGGTGTTGGTGCTAGAAATTGATGTTCTAGCATCAACATTTGGTCTCCAAATTTGATGTTGTTGGTGCTAGAAATTGATGTTCTAGCATCAACATGGGTTTCCAAATTTGAGGGAGGTGGAGATTCTTACCAAAAATGGTTGCTTGGAGGTGTGAGATTTTTCTTTATTACCTAAAATGGCTGCTGTGAAATGTGAGGAAAGGGGAGGAAATGAGTGATATTTGAACAGTAATAATTTAGGGCACAAATCCCTAGGAGCTTAAATGGGCCAGAAAGTTGGGCTGTAAGGATTTTCAAATTGGGTTTGAGTGAATTGGGCTAAATAATCCAGATTCGGGCTATTAAAATTTTGGACCCTAAATAATAAAATATTGTACTTAAAATTATTAAAATTTGGATTTAAACAAAAAAAATTGATATTTTAAAATTATTCGAGATTGGACTCGACTTGAAATAGATTTAAATTTGTTTTACAACGGCTAGACGAACACGTTTTCATTTTAAAGTTTGGGGTTAAAATTTAGCGACACATTTTTCAAGAAAAATAATTTTATATTATTTAAAATTCTCGGTCGCTATACAGTCGATCAGTTGAGGCAATATTCTATGCCTTCTTCACCTCATTATCTTTATTTTTGGCCATGAGTATTGTTGCTAATGTAGGTACCAACCATTAGTACAGAAAAAGACAATGAAAATTTATAAGGACATAAGTATATTTAGAAGAAACTTATATACCTGGAATCTTTCCCACGAGAACGCTTTTGTGTCAACCGGCACCAAACTAAACGTCGGATAAGGTCCTCCTAAGTAAGCTTTCAAATTGGCACTTACAGCACGTGATGACGAGATAGTAATGAATCTACAAGCATACAAAATCAGGATGACCATGAATATAAATACAAAATAAACCACGAAAGTGCATCGTACAGATTAATCCCAATCCTATGAAATGTGGGATTGATTGCAATCTTATCAAATATAGGATATAACATGGCTTTTTCTAAACAAGTAACTTTCTTGTGTGGATACAATGGTACTTCAAAATTGTAAATGTAGACTTAAATGCATAAATAATACACAAAATTTCTGGACTCTAAAAGGAATAAAATAAAAAACATTTGTCGAGAATATACCCTAATCTATTAACTAGAATATGGACATGATAAGCCAAAATATACTTCTAGTAAGATTTAAATGAAAAGTTATTGGTAGCCAATTTTTTTTCCAATGAAGAAATTAATGGGGACAATATTAATCTTTCGAAGCTTGCTAACGTTTCAAAATATTTATAGTACACACTGAACAAGGAAGAAAGTTTAATGAAAAATAAAGGAACGAAAATATTATCTGATAATCATAATGTCAAGGAAATGCAAATGTAGGTTTGACTTTTGCGCAGACATGAGAATCTTTCAAGTTTTGAGCTTCAGTTGGTCTCTACAGAAATGGAAAAGAGTTTCTATTATCTGCATAGAAATTAGTGATGTACTAAGTGATTAATTACCTAATGAGAAGGATAGATGAAAGTGTAGAGAGGAATTATTTTACAGGTATACTCATTTGTACATTAGTCGTTGCAACTATATAAAGAGAAGTGAAAGAGGTTAAAAACATGGTTATACTTTGAACTTATTGCGTTAATTATTTGGTGTCACCAGCATTACTGGTTTTATAACTGAAATATTACTTCAAGGAACAAAAAGTACTACATGTGAATGGTTAAAGAATCCGTACATTTAGCCTGCTATGATCACGAACAATTTTGATCATGAGTATGTGCTCCTTGTCATTAAGAAGATCCTATGTCTCAATGTTGGTCATGGTAGAAATTCTAGAGTTCACTAAAGCATATGACAAAAAATTATTGACAATGTTGATCATAATGTTTAACAAAAAAACAACATTGCTAGTTTATAATTAAGCAACAACACATATTCGTTATGAAGGTGGAGCAGGAAAGATAAAGCAAACGAAACTTTTGAAAGCATACGATGACATAAATTACTCAAACGGTTCAGAAATTTAACCTCATTGGCCCTTCTTTATAGAAAGGAGATGATGGCATAAAGGAATGATATGTTGACACAATCTTAAAGCTAAAAAAATAGAGGAAAAAATAATTCAAGTGCCTGCATAATCACTAACTCTAAAATAAAACTTTGTCAAGTTTTATTGCTAAAGTTTTACCGGGGCCATTGGAATACCACCTTGTTGAGCAAACTTCAAATTTAGTAGAAAACCATTAGTTTTGAGATAATATATTTTTTCATAATTTATTTATTTGTTTATTGTTGTTATGCAAATAGTTTTCTGCTTCGAAATGGGATCGACATGTCCAGTCAGGTCGCGGGGTTGGAGGCAGTGGTGGCAAAGCCCCAACAAGGATTTACCCATCCGGTCGATCGCGGGTCGGGGGGGGCAACGCCGTCGAAATGAATTCTAATTTTCATGTATGTATGGAATGAAGTGCTTTTTTTTTTTTGCTAGAATTGAATGTTTTGTGTAAACGAATGAAATATTTTGTAATTTTTATTAATGTTTTTGAATTAAATTATTAATAAGTGAAATTGTATTTAGTTTGTGTCAAATGTAAACAAATGTTATCACCTAAACTTAATTAAATAGAATAATGAAATCTTCGTGTGCGGAGTACACGTGAACTCTGCGTTGTGCGGAGTGAGAACTTCGCACAACACGGAATAACAATTTGATTTTTTTTTTGTTCTCGTGCTTCACATACACACACACAATTGTTTCTATCTTGTATATTTTAAATGAGTTCACTGAAAGTAAAGTGCTCAATTAATGTGATAGTATTCTCGGTTCTCATCCGATGGAAGATTTATGATTTTTATCTGCAACTGAGAAATTTGAACTTCATTTGAAGGTTCAGCAATAACAAAAACATTAAAATGATCAATGGTGCATATAGACGTTCACACATGTTAACTTCACTGCCTATGTGTAATGGTGTATCAACATAACCTCTACTATTGAAATTGTTTCCTAGCTTCCGTTGCATGAATTGCCCTTCAATCACAAGTTTTCCATGTTTCTCTCTTAGTTTTCCTTGGGATGGGTACATAAAGCTCAATATAGAAAAAGGATTCCAAATATTACAATAAATGAGCAAAAGATAGCATACAAGTTGGCTACTTTAACCAACTTTATTGAATCGATAATGCACAACAAATAATATAACTTCACTGATATTGGGAAAATGTGCACCAAACTAGTACATACTTGATTTAGATTTTCTAAAATCATGTATCTTACTACGTCACACAGAATTAAATTATTAACAAGTGAAATTGTATTTAGTTTGTGTAAAATGTAAGCAAATGTTATCACCTAAATTTAATTAAGTAGAATAATGAAATCTTCGTGTGCGGAGTTCTTACTCCGCACAACGCAGAGTAACCAATTAATGTTTTTTGTTCTCGTGCTTCAATTGTGTGTGTGTGTGTGTGTGTTTCTATATATATATAATCATTTCTATCTTGTGTATTTTAAATGAGTTCACTGAAAGTAAAGTACTCAATTAATATGACGGTATTCTCTGTTCTCATCTAATGGAAGATTTATAATTTTTATCTGCAACTATTATATTTCCTTCATGAATGAGCCCCAGGTCCAAAGTAGAAATTTGAACTTCATTTGAAGGTTCAGCAATAACAAAAACATTAAAATGATCAATGGTGCATATAGATGTTCACACAAGTTAACTTCACTGCCTATGTGTAATGGTGTATCAACATAACCTCTACTATTGAAATTGTTTCCTAGCTTCCGTTGCATAAATTACCCTTCAATCACAAGTTTCCCATGTTTCTCTCTCTCTCTCTCTCTCGTTTTCCTTGGGTTGGGTACATAAAGTTCTATATAGAAAAATGATTCCAGATATTACAATAAATGAGCAAAAGATAGCATACAATTAGGCTACTTCAACCAACTTTATTGAATCGATAGTGCACAACAAATAATATAACTTCACCGACATTGGGAAAAAGGTGCACCAAACCAGTACATACTTGATTTAGATTTTTTGAAATACTGTATCTGACTACGTCACATAGAAAAATACCCACACCTAGTTTCTGGAATTTAAAACCAATAACATTGAAATAAAACTAAAACTTCTAAGGCAAAAGAGGTCTCAAACAGAATACAAGATTGTTCGTACAATAAAGTGGGCGTCCAACATAACAAATTGTGTCCAACATGAGGTCAGGGTACCACTCAATACTTTCAGATTGAAAGGAAACAAGCGGCAACACTCAGGTTAAGTAGGAGATTATGCTAGTTATTGACATGGCTCCAGCTATTGTAGTATATCCAATTCTAAGTTCTTGATTCATCATTTGTCAAAATTACTCAATCTATCAGATATATTTACTAAAAACATGATTTTACTATATAACTAAATTTGTCAAACATAGATAAAAGAAACCCCACCTATCAATTCACTCTTGGGCACATTCAGTAGTGGTTGAGTCGGCATACACCACTACCCTATCTCTTGAACCAAAACATCACATAGCTTCTTGTCCAGTATGGCAATTATTCCTTTTTCCATAAACATGTGAAATGTTTCCTACATTCAGCCAATGAAACATAAAGGTATGACAAGATCAATAAACTAAAAACATGAATTAAAATTTGACAAGAATAATAATAGTACAATTTTCTCCTTCACTTGCATTTGTTGTGAAACCATCACTACCGTCGTGTCATCCAGTTGTGTATTTTCTTCTACATCATGCCTTTCTAAATCTACATCAAAGGTCCTAGATTCAGCCACATCTACACCATCAGCCCCAATATCAGTACGAACTAAATTTTGGCTATCAAATTCAGAATTTATTCGAATAGGTTTCTGGGTAGATGGTGGTTGATCCTCTTGGAATGCAAGTTCCACCCACACATTACACTATTTATTCTCTGATATAATTCCTTGTATGCTGGGAACATTTCTTGCTTTTGTTTTCACAACCATCTACCAATCAAGTCTATCTCTAGCCTTCATTGGAAAAGATGTGTAATATACTAGTTAAGCAAGTATAAACACATCATTTGCTTGTAATTTCTTCTTATGATTAAGCTCGACAAGACCGAATCGTCGATGGACTCTAACTCCACCATTGATGTCAAACCAATCACACTTGAATAAGGTTACCTTGTTTCTAACATCTCCTAAATAATCTAATTCCAATATTTTCAGTTAACATACCATAGTAGACATGCTCATAGTCATTATGACAACTTCCTAGTACTGACACACTTCTATTCATTGTTGTTTTGTGGGAACGATAACCTAAAGTGTAAAACTTGAAACCATTGACAAAATATCCACTATAACAATTCACTCTACGTAAGGGACCTAGAGCCAAAGCTTTTATGCGATTATCAACTTTATTATGATCATCTAAAACATGAACAAAAAGAAATGATATGCATTAGAATTCATTTTACAAAATACGTTTTTGGGTTAATTGAGACATTACTTGCAAAATAACTTACATATTCCTTTAACCAACACGAAAAATGTTCTTCCTATGAACCATCAAATTGTACATTAGACATTTGGGGATACACCATTCTCATATGTTTCTCAAACACCCTCCGTGTGCCATGAGAAATTATAAATGCAACTAAGCAAGCATACAGTTATATGTGTGTGTGTGTGTGTGTGTGTGTGTGTGTGTGTGTGTGTGTGTGTGTGTGTGTGTGTGTGTATATATATATATATATATATTACAAATGTAATTATAACAATTTACGCTATAAAAGGGATTACTTCCACACAATTTAAGAGCACATACGTCGATACTGCTCTAAATTCCTCATTCGTCATTAATATGCTATTATGACATTGAATGCCAACGGTCGTCTAGCGTGGGTAAAAATTGATAATCTCCATTGGGGATTAATAAGACCTCCATCATCATTCATCAACATACGATTCAATCTTATTGGAATATTTTGATCAAAATACAGAGAGCATAAAGTTAACGTTTCCTCTACTAAGTATACCTCCACAATAGATGCCTCAACATGAGCCTGATTTTTCACTCTCTTTTTTAAGTGGTGAATAAACTGGTGACACGAAATCAATATCATTAAGACTATAGAAGGTAAATTAAATATTGAAGCATGTGCTACCTCTAAAAAAGGATACATCCAATGATATTGCACATGACCTCCAACCTTCGTTTCATATGCTAAATGAACAGGTAAATGTTCCATTGAATCAAAACATCCTGGTGGAGAAATCTTTTCAAGCTTGCATAATGTCATAACAACGTTTTGTTCCAATTGCACAATATCTTTCACCCTTAAAACAATAGAGCATATATCCCTAAAAAAATGGCGAAGTTCAGTTAAAGCTTTCCAAGTTGCTTTGGAAAACAAGTCCTTAAATGCAATCGATAGCAATCTTTGAATAAAAATATGGCAATCATGGCTTTCATTCCATAGAACTCCCAATCACCCTTAACACAATGTGAAATGTTTGATGCATAACCATCTGACATTCTTAAATTCCTAATCCAATTGCATACTTCTCGTTTTTGTACATTATTAAGCTATAGGAGGCCTTTGGCATGAATAGTTTTCCTCTTTCATCTTCATATATACGAAGCTCTGGACTATTGTAATAAAGCTCCAAATCCTTCCTAGCCTTGAAGTTATCTTTAGTTTTTTTCCTTCTATATCCATAATTGTGTGTTGAATATATTTTCGAGATTTTTATTCGAGTAAGGCAACTCCCAAAAAATGCTCTTTTTGACCTAATTATGGCTATGACCAAAACATTCGATTTCTTTTCTTTTATCAGCTTTGCCACTTGTAATGTATGGAAGGTTCTCCACTATACTTTGGAATTCTTCACTAGTTAGTCTATCTTGTGCCACATTCTTCTCAACTCTACCTTTGTAAAACTTATTTCTTTGTTTTCTAAATGCATGGTCGAGTGGTAGGAATTGACGGTGACAATAAAAAAGATATTTTCCCTCCATTTTTAAGCTCGAAAGATTTAGTTTGACCCATACAGTATGGACAGGACTTTAGACCATGTGTACTCCATCCAAGTAATATGACATATCCCAGAAAATCAATAATAGTCCACATCAATGTAACTTTCAATTGAAAATTTTGCTACATTCCTATGTCATGTTTCAACACCTTCATTCCAAAGCATTTTTAGTTCATCAATGAGAGGGCGCAAATAAACATCAAGGTTTTTCCCCAGACTCTTCGGTCCATAGATAACCATACTCAAAAACAAGTTTTCTTGTTGCATGCACATCCATGGCGAAAGATTCTACACAATCTAATGATTACTGGCCAACACGTGTATTGCACATTTGACATGCTAAAGGGGTTGAACCCATCCATACATAAACTAAGGCACACACTACATGGTTCGAAGGAAAATTGAGGAAAATTTCTATCAAAGTGCTTCCATGCCTCACTGTATACGAGGTGTAACATTTCAATATTAGTTAATTGATTCTTTGAATCCCATAACATTTGCTCTGCAGTATGCCTCGACATATCCAATCTTTGAAGCTTAGAAGTAAGAGGTAGATATTATAGTACCTTCTGAGGTACCCTATGTCCAGATCGTGATATCTTCTCTTTATGTCGTAGAATAAAACATGTAGGACATTGAGTCACGCTCTTGGTTTCTTTGTAGTACAACATGCAATCATTCACACAAGCATGGATCTTTATAATACCAAGGCCAAGTCTGGATAACATTTTCTTTGTTTTATAAAACGTAGCTTCTAGCTAGTCGCCTTCTAGCATAATTTCCTTAAAGATAGACAACATTCGATCATAACATGCTGTAGGCATATTAAACTCAAACTTCAGATTCAAGAGTCGTACCATAGTAGAAAGGTCTGTGTTCTTACTACAACTAGGCCACACACGTTGGTCAGCTTCTTTCAATAGTGTAAAGAAATTTGCAGTATGTTGATTTGGGATTTGTTCCTCATGAGCGCAAACATTAGGATTGATGTAATTATGGTACATTTAAGGGCCCATCACATCTATCACCATTGCTTCATAGCTCTCAATGGTTGTAGCTTGTACAGTTGAGGATTTAGCCAAATTTGGACCCTTGAAACTGAATGGTTCTCCATGTGCGTTCCACTGTGTATAACCCCTTGTAAATCCATTTTTGTAAAGATGAAATTTCACATCATCTCCTTTCAGAAACCTTGTGTTTTTACATATAGAACATGGACATTTGATCATATCTCCATCTCTTGTTCAAGACATGGCAAATTCAATGAACTCTTCAACACCTTCAATGAATCTATTAGAAAGAAATCCTTCATGTGACCAATTCAACATCCAACTGTAGTCCGATGCCATATTGTTCAACAACAATTCATAAAATTTTAATTACATATTGGTGTGCTATTGTAGGCACCCAAAAATAGTCTTTAAACCTCTAAAACTAATGTAGTAATAGAAGTAAGGGTCGATTCCACGAAGAGTGTGCAATTCAACGATTTATGCTTCGTATAACGATTAGGGAGTTTTGTTTATAACGAAATCAATCTTATAACAAATAACAATGTAAATTAACAAGTTGTATTAAATCAATTAAACGAGTCTTGATCAAAGTCAACTTCCACCATTGGAGATTTATAACCATTCATCAATCTACAAAGAATAATCAATTCACATTCACAATATTCATCGTTGGAATAAATTTCTATTTCTCCTTAATTTTAGTTAATCAGAAACCAGCGTTCTAATTAACCATAATTATCAAATAATCTCAGACCAGCGCTAAAGATTCAATTTAATAATAATTTTAAATAATAGAGAAATCGATGAACTAGATAATACAAACACCAGCGGTTGCATTCAATCTATTTAAACATTCTTCTTAAGATTTAATAACCTCTATCGCAGAAAATTATCAAATCCTAGTGCTTCACAAGTTAAATGATTCAAACAATTACGGATTTGAGATTTAACTTAGCTATAGATTGCAATATATAAAAAACTAATAGATCTCAAACATGGCAATCATAAAATTATGCATAGAAGAATATTCAATACTGAAAATATAAATTAAACAATGAAAATAGGTGGATCTCACAGTTATAATATTTTCCAAGGCTTCGGTATCCTTCAATCAAGTACCAAAAGTTAGTTACATATGATAGATCTAAAGATAAATAGAGAGAAAATAGGTTAGAGAGTTGTGTTTTGGCCTCCTTAGGTCTATTTATACTTCCCTACACGTTCTTGGCCAATTTGGAGTCTTTTTCTCGAGTTTTCGCGGCCCAAACAATAAAAACCTAAAATCTATGGTGGCCGCAGCGCTTGAGCGCTAAAAATCTGTTGAAAATTGTGTTTTCTCGGCTAGTGAAGCGCTGAGTTCGTAGCGCTTGGGCGCTAGAAATCTGTCCACTTTGCGTCTGCTTCAGTATTTTTATCATAACTTCCTCTTTCGATATCTGATTGAGACGATTCAAGATATGTTAGAAAGATAACTCAAAGGGCTACAACTTTGCTTTAGATACCATCTTCGAATTAGATCATCTAAAATGTCAAAAACTGGTCTCAAGATGAGGCTGAAAATCGGTGCAAAACTTTTCAACTTGAAAGTTGATATGTGATAATGTCTTGGCTATATTTCATCCATTTGACTCATTTCATCCAATTGGCCTCTAACACTCTCAAGTCTTCATCATGAGGTTCGATAAAACTTTTAAATATTTGCACTTTAGTCCCTGAACTTTCACTTTCTTCCATTTTGATCTCTTTTCATCTATTTCTTCCAAATTATGCAATATTCATAGAATTGCCACCTAAACCAAAATATGAGAATACTAAGTACATTTAGGTACAAAATAAACATACGAGCGCATAAAATAAGGAGGAAAAAATATGCATTTTACATTCCTATCGAATTTTCCCACACTTGGCTATTGCTCGTCCTTGGGCAAAACTCAAATTTGATTCCCTAAAAACACCAGGTCATAAAGTCAAGAATATAGAACCATCAAACTTTTTTTCAAAACACATAAAATATCATGAATAAACATCCCACACAACTCATTATCAATTAGCAACCATGTTCATATGAAGATGGAGTAAAGGTAAACATGTAGACCCTCGCGGATATAAGCACTCAACTCTCATGTGTTTAAAATGGTAAGTGTTTCGCTCAAATTCATTCCAATGGAGATGTTCTACCATATGCTTGTATATCTTCTCACTCGCCACCACTTAGATCACATGCTTTACAAGAATCATAAGGACTTTTCAAATGTTGTAATGTGGTTTATGATCAAGGTGGGAAATATTTGGGTATGTGACTCAAGAGCCATCAAAACTAGTGGAGTAAAGATAAAAAAACTTAGCTCAAACATATACATAAAACATGTAAACCAACCACTCCACATGATAGCTTCATCATTTTTGCATCTATCCCACACAAATCGAACTCCTTTTGAGATGTAGGAAGAGTTATGAATATAGATCTTTTTCACATTAAAATCACTCTCATTCATCACTTATTTTCTTTTTCTTCTTTTTTTTTTCTTTTTCTTCAATCATTCATTTTTTTCATTTTTCTTGTGTTTTTCTTGCACAACGTAAACTCCAAATTATACACCAATAATGGAACTCCCTGAATTGACATAGAAGATGTGTTCCAACTCACCAATAATAGCACTACCATAAATCTTGATACCCCACACTTATTTTCTTGCATACCCACACTTCTCATGACATTCAACAATACTCCACTAGCTCTAAGGCTTGGGTAAAGATATTGTTTTTCCAGTTTAAAGCTTGTAATGTGAGTTTATACAAAGAAAAGGCAATAAGGCTCAAATGGGCTCAACAATGGAAAATTTAATTACAGGGTTGGCTATTTAGCTAATGAAGCTCATTTATGCAACAAAGATGACCTTAATCATGTTCGTGCATTCATGTATCAACGTGATCTTGAAGAGAATCAAGACAAGTTCTAGAGAAACAAAACCATTGATGAATATCCCACACCAAAAGAAATAATGAGACTGTTATGGATGTATCAGTCTAAAGGCTCAAAAATCTAACCAGCTTTTGTCTATAGAATTTAGTTACTACCATCTTCAAAGAAAATAATTCCACTTATCAACTCTAAGTTCGAGGATTATTCATTCAATCATGTTATGAGTTCTTCAAAAGCTTAATTAATTCCAGCAAATAGCATACACAACCAAAAATCTTTTAACCTCAACTTCTCTTCTTGAAAAATCATGCACGTTTGTGTTTTCTTTTTTAAAAAAAAATTAACTCACTCAATATAAATGCAACCTAAATCTAAATCTCTCCCCCACACTTAAAACTTACATTGTCCCCAATGTAAGGTCCAATGCAAAGAAAATGACAAATATAACTAAAATAAATGATGGAATACGAAAAATAAAAACAAAAATAAAAAGATAAAGGAACGAACTCCCCTTGGGTTGCCTCCCAAGCAGCGCCTTTGTTTATTGTCTTAGGCTCGACTCATTGTTCTTTCCTTCAACCGACATAGAATGGGTCTTCGAGATCCAATTGTGTCACGTCCTCCACCTGAAGACCTTCATAGAAAGGTTTCAGTCTATGACCATTCACCTTGAATACCTTTGAGGTTTCCAGACTTTGAACTTCTACTGCACTATGAGGAAAGACATTAGTAATAACAAAAGGTCAAATCCAACGGAAACGCAATTTACCTGGAAACAGACGAAGCCGTGATTGGTATAGGAGGACTTTTTGACCAACTTCAAATTCCTTCCTAGAGATCATCTTGTCATGGAAAGCCTTCGTCTTCTCCTTGTAAAGTCTTGCACTCTCATAGGCATCATTGCGAATTTCCTCTAGCTCTTGAAGTTGCAACTTTATGTGTTCTCCACTCTCATCCATCTTCATGTTGAAACTCTTGATGGCCCAGTAAGCTTTGTGTTCTAACTCCACTGGAAGGTGACATGGTTTCCCAAACACTAACCAGTAAGGTGACATACCGATGGGTGTCTTGTATGCAGTTCGGTACGCCCATAAAGCCTCATCCAAGTACAAGCTCCAATCTTTTCTCTTCGGGCAGACCGTTTTCTCAATTATGGATTTGATTTCTCGATTTGACACCTCTGCCTAACCATTAGTTTGTGGATGATATGCAGTTGACACCTTGTGGGTGACATGGTATTTCCTCAATAGAGCTTCCACAGTTCAATTACAAAAATGAGTTCCACGATCGCTGATGAGAGCTCTCGGAATCCCAAACCTGGAGAATATATTAGACTTGATAAAATCTGCAACAACTTTAGAATCATCAGTCCTGGTGGCCTTGGCTTCCACCCATTTCGAAACATAATCTACAGCAAGCAAAATATAAGTAAAACCGAAAGAGACAGGAAATGGTCCCATGAAATCTATGCCCCAAACATCAAAGATTTCACAAACAAGTATGGGAGTTTGTGGCATTTCAGTCTTTCAAGATATATTACCTGTTGTTTGACAGTTTTCACATGACTTACAAAAGGAGTATACGTCTCGAAACATGGATGGCCAATAGAAACCACATTCAAGCACTTTTATTGCTGTTCGTTTTGCTCCAAAGTGTCCTCCACAAGCATAAGAGTGACAGAAGGTAAGAATGGAAGTGATCTCATTTTTAGGAACACACCTTCTAATCACTTGATCTGCACAATGCTTCCACAAGTATGGATCGTCCCATACATAATATTTCGCATGACTCTTTAACTTATCTCTTCGAACCCTAGACAAATCAGAAGGTAGAATGTGAACAACCAAAAAGTTTACAATGTCAGCATACCATGGTAAAGTTGTGCTTGTAGAAAATAATTGCTCATCAGGAAAGGTTTCATGTAATTGGAGTTCAGCATCCACGTTAGTTAAACGGCTCAAATGATCTGCAACACTATTTTCTATTCCTTTTTTATCCTTGATTTCCAGGTTGAATTCACTCAAGAGAAGTATCCATCGTATTAGCCTTGGTTTCGCCTCTTTCTTTGTCATCAAGTAACGCAGAGCTGCATGATCAGAGTAAATAATCACTTTAGTACCAAGTAAATAAGAACGAAATTTTTCTAAAGCAAAAACAATAGCCAAGAGTTCTTTTTCAGTTGTGGTGTAGTTTCTCTGGGCATCATTTAGAGTTCTGGATGCATAATAGATGGCATGAGATGCTTTTCCAATTCTTTGACCCAGCACTGCTCCTACTGCAAAATTACTTGCATCACACATGATTTCAAACGAGAAGTTCCAGTCAGGGGGTTGAATGATTGGTGCAGAAGTCAACAGTTCTTTCAACTTGCCAAATGCCATTTTACATGTCTCATCAAATTCAAAAGTTACATCCTTTTGTAACAATTTGCATAGGGGTAAAGCAATTTTGGAGAAGTCTTTGATAAACCTACGATAAAAACCTGCATGTCCAAGAAAAGAGTGAACCTCCCGCACATTAGCGGGGTAAGGTAGAGATTGAATAATATCAATTTTAGCTTTATCTACTTCAATACCCTTAGATGAGATAACATGCCCTAGAACTATACCTTGTTCTACCATAAAGTGACACTTTTCAGAATTCAAAACAAGATTAGTTTCCATGCATCTTTTAAGGATTAACTCAAGGTTATGCAAACAGTTATCAAATGAATCCCCATAGTGTAGCGACCGCGAACTTTTATTTATATAAATTAGTTTTCTCGAAAAACGTGTCGCTAAAACGTTAACCCTAATTTTCTAGAGAAGCGCGTTCGTCTAGCCGTTGTAAAATTTGATTTCAAATCTATTCGATCGAATCAGATCCCGAATAATAATTTTATTATCAATTTCGAATTATTTTATTCAAATCCAATTTTTATTTAATTCAAGTCCAATTATTTAAAATCCAACATTTATGGTCCAATTACATAAGCCCAATTATTATAGTCCAATTATATAAGTCCAACACCTTGAATTTTAATTCATTTAGCCCAATTCATTTAAACCCAATTAAATGAGCCCAAAACCGGATATTATTTATTTTAGCCCAATTAGAAAACCCAAAAGCCCAACATTTTGGCCCAATTACCCGTCTAGGATTTTGTGCCCTAATTCCACCACTATTCATACCCCACTCCACTCCACTCCACTCACACTCATCACTCACTTTCCCACAAGCCAAACAGCCCCTGGGTAAGACATTCTCCCGGTTTCAGCTCACTGTTTCACTGTTTCAGCTCATTCACTGGACACTAGTGTGGATGCTAAAATCAATTTTTAGCATCAACATCAATCTGGAAACTCTTGATGATGCTAGAATGACAATTTCTAGCATCAACAACTTGTTGATTTCCACAAATTCTACAGCACAAACACCACAACATTTCACTCACGAGGCCAACCTCCACTGTCCAGAACCGTGGCCACCAACCACCATTCACCATTCACCATCAACACTGCAACCCTCCAGTTTAACCATTAGCCACTCAATGACCACCATCCATCCACCTCAAACCACCAACAGACAACCCCAATCGAACCTCACTACACACCTACCTCCACTGCCAACCCAAACCAACGACATCATCCCCAAGTAACAACACCTAAACTGCAACTCGCAAAACCGAAACCCAGAAACAAGCTGAAAGCCCCCAAAACGAACCACCAAAATCGAGAACACAGACCAAGCTGCAGCCATGCCCGAAACCACAACCCACCATCAATCAATTAGAACCAAAAACTCCAACACCAAACCCAACACCATAGCCAACTCCACCATCCCTCAAACCAAGAAGAAAATAAAAGAAGAAAACCCAAGAACTTACCTCAACCGAACCCGAACCTCCATAGAACCAGCCCTCCATTTTCGTGCCCGAACCCAAAATAAAATCACCCACCCCTACCTTGTGCCGGCACCGCCACCGGTGCTACCACCACCGCCGGTCGGTGGTGGCAGCAAGAAAAAGAAGGGGAGGGGCGAAGCCCCTGCCCGTCGACTTCTCTCTCTCTCGAGAGAGAGGTTTCTTTCTTTTTTGATTTTAATTAGGTTTTGTTTTGTTTTATTTAGTTTAGTTAGTATATATTTAGTTATATTAATTTTAGAAATTGTTAATTTAAGCCTCAAGTTTTAAGTTTTATTCATTTCAGTCCCTTAATTGTTTATGTTTTAATTTCAGCCCTTACATTTCTTATTTTCAGTTTAAAAGTTATTTAATTTAGTCCCTAGTTTATATAAGTTATTATTTCAGCCATTTAAGTTTTATTTTCAGCTTTAATATATTTACAGCTTAGTCCTTAAACTATTAAAAGTTATTATTTCAGTTTTTAACTTTTATTTCCAGCTTTATTATAATTACAGTTTAGTCCCTAAACTTATGAAAGTTATTATTTTAGCCCTTAAAGTTTTATTTTCAGATTTAATAAATTTCCAATTTAGCCCTAAACTTTACTTTATCATTTTAAGTCATCTATTTCAATTCCAATAATTTTCAATTAAGCCCTTAAACTTAATTTCAACACTTTAAAACTTTAAAGTTTCGAAATACTGATTCAAACTTATTTTCTATTGGCTAGACGAAACGTACGGACAATTAAGAGATTGAAGTTATTTCTCGCTCCATTTTCACGAAACTCGAGATTTTGAGGTAGACTCGCCACCATTAATTAGTTTAAATTATAATTGCATGCTTTATGTGAATTTACGTGATTTATATGCTTTAATGCATGAGATGAGAATATGTCATATGAGATATATGATGTTGTTATGCTTGCCATAACTTATATGCTTAATTGCATGAGAAAGAAGAGAATCTCTTATGAGATAAGATGAGAATGATATATGATGTTGTTATGCTTGCCATAACTTATATGCTTTAATGCATGAGAAGAGACGAATATCTCTTACGAGATAAGATGAGAATGATATATGATGTTGTTATGCTTGCCATAACTTATGTGCTGTATATGCACGAGAAAGAAAGACTACCCACACCCTATGATTTCAAAGAGCCTATGATTTTCAAGAAAATAAGCCAATGATGTGCTTAAATGCACGAGAAAGACTACCCACACCCTATGTTTTTAAAGAGCCTATGATTTTCAAGAAAATGAGCCAATGATGTGCTTAAATGCACGAGAAAGACTACCCACACCCTATGTTTTCAAAGAGCCTATGATTTTAAAAAATGAGCCAAAGAAGATGATGATATCACGTTGTATATTGCATAAGTATGTGTTCAATTATTCTGTAAATTAATTATCGGCGATGAGTCTACTGAGTATTTTAACGATATTTGCAGACTTTGGAGGCGATCGTGATTGATTCGGCAGTGGTGGCATAGAAAAAATTGACTATCGAAATCATTTAAATTTTGAAGTTTTGTATTCGAAAATTGATAACATTTTGTCGTTTCCGCTATTTCTAAAATATGATATTTAAATTTTAAATTCCTATGAGTTTACTTGTCGCTAAAGTTTTTCAATTACAAATGTGATTTCAAAATTAGGTTATTTCCGCGATTTTTTTTATTATGAAATTGGGGCAAAAGACGATGACGTGGCAATCCGAGTTAACAAAACTCGGGACGCTACACATAGACTGTGAAATCATCTATAAAAACCGTTATGATATGCTCAACATAATCTGAAAATATACTCACCATATATCGTTGAAAAGTAGTTGGAGCATTACAAAGACCAAAGGGCATGCGACGGTATGCAAATGTTCCAAATGGACATGTGAATGTTGTCTTTTTTTAATCTTCTAGGGCAATTGCAATCTGGAAATAACCTAAATAACCATCAAGAAAACTATAGTAAGAATGACCAGCTAACCTTTCAAGCATTTGATCAATAAATGGTAAAGGAAAGTGATCTTTTCGGGTCACAGCATTTAATTTCCTATAGTCTATACAAACTCTCCACCTATTTTGAACACGGGTGGTAACCAATTCATCGTTCTGATTCTTCACCACAGTTATCCCCGTCTTCTTAGGAACCACTTGAACTGGACTGACCCAACTGCTATCAGAAATAGGATAAATCATGCCAACTTCCAAAAGCTTGAGGACTTCTTTCTTCACAACATCCATTATGGGTGGGTTCAATCTTCGTTGAGGTTGACGAGAAGGTTTTTCTCCTTCTTTAAGCAAAATGAGATGCATGCAGGTAAATGGGCCGATTCCCTTGATGTCGGTGATTGTCCAACCAATGGTTGTTCGATACTCTTTGAGGACCTGCAACAATTTTTCTTCTTGCAATGTAGTCAGTTCGTTGGAAATTATCACTGGTAATGTTTTGTCATCTCCAAGGAACACATATTTAAGGTGATTAGGGAGAGGCTTCAAATCCAGAACGGGGGCCTGCACAACAGAAGGTAGAGGCTTTTCATTAGAAACAGGCAAATCAACATAAAAACCCTTACCTGCTTGTTGTGACCTTGGAGGAGTGTTCAGCATATCAACAGTTTCTCGCAAACTGGAATTCAACGTTAATTCATCATTCTCTTTCTCTACACTCTCACGAATAGCGACCTCCAAATCATCATTCCCATCAAGATAAAAAACATCACGTGCTAGATCATCAATTACATCGATAGAATATACAGCATTATCATCAACAGGAAATTTCATGGCATCATAGATATTAAATGTAATTACCTCACCATCAAATTCCATGGTCAATGTACCACTATGAACATCAATTTTAGTTTTGGATGTTTTTAGGAATGGTCTTTCTAACAAGATAGGGCTAGTTTGATCACTGTTTTCCATATTAAGCACATAAAAGTTAGCAGGAAAAATCTAGTCATTAACTTGTATAAGGACATCCTCAATCACACCCTTTGGGTAGGCATTTGATCTATCAGTTAATTGAATTATCACACCAGTTTCAGTTAAGGGGCCAAGTTTCAAAGAAATATAAATGGAATATGGCATGACATTTATAGAAGCTCCTAAGTCTAACATGGCTTTCTCAAATCCGGTGTTACCTATCATGCAAGGAATAGTAAACATACCTGGGTCCTTGCATTTTGTTGGAAGTTTCCTTTGAATGACTGCAGACACGTTTTCTCCAACTTTCACCTTTTCACACCCCTTCAGTTTCTGCTTTCTCTTAATAGTACACAATTCTTTTAAAAATTTAGCATAACGAGGTATTTGCTTAATAGCATCTAACAAGGGAATGTTTACCTCACATTTTCGAAAAGTTTCATAAAGCTCCTTATTTGGATCATTTTTCCTAGATTCTACCAAAGCCTGAGGGAATGGGGCTACTAGTTTATAATCAAATAGTGGAGGAAACTTACGTTTTGGTGCATTATCCTCAGTTTTGTTACTATTTTCCACAGTGATGTCCATGTCTTTCTCCTTGTCTTGTTCTAACGATGTAGGAGTTTCATTTACTGGGATTTCCACTTCCTTGCCATTCCTCAATAATATTGCACTTGCATTCTCCCTTGGATTTACCACTGTTTGAGAGGGTAGCTTTCCCGAACTTTGTGATTCCAGTCGACTGACAGCACTAGCCATTTGACCCATTTGATTCTCCAAACATTGAATGCTAGCCTTGGTCTCCTGTTGAAATTGTAAAGTGTTAGTTGCAAGAGATTTAACAATATCTTCTAAAGACATTTCAGAGTTAGAAGATTGGCCCTGTTGTTGTCTAGGCGGGTATGGCTGCCTATATTGTTGAAAGTTTGGGCGATTTTGAGCAACATGTTGATTTGATTGCGAATTTCCATAGCTAAGATTGGGATGATCCCTCCATCCTAGGTTGTATGTCTTCGAAAAAGGATCATAATTCCTTTGTGGTTGTCCAGGGAAACCACCCGCTGCATTAACTTGTTCCATAGGTTCTTCTTGAAGAGTTGGACAAGCATCAGTTGGATGTCCCATTACTGAACAAATTCCGCAAACCTTCGCTGTCTACACATTACCTGTGGCCATTTGACGAACAAGAGTAGTTAAATTCGCTATTTATTGTTCAATGGATGAGACATTTACCTCATTAACTTGTCTAGAAGGGGGATCAAATCTAGCGTCAAATTGTTGAGAATTGGCCACCATGTTTGCAATTAAATTCCTCGCTCCTTCGGGAGTTTTATCAACCAAAGCTCCTCCACTTGCAGCATCAATCATGCTCCTTTATGTGGGTTGAAGACCTTCATAGAAGTATTGGATGAGAAGTTGCTCACTGATTTGATGATGGGGACAACTTGCACACAATTTCTTGAACCGCTCCCAATACTCATGTAGAGATTCCCTGTGATCTTGTCTGACACCACAAATTTCTTTCCTAATATTTGCTGCCCTTGAAGCTGGAAAATATTTCTCTAGAAATAATCTCTTCATTCCATCCCATGTGGTAATGCTTCCCGATGGTAGATAGTAGAGCCAATCTTTAGCCGAATCCTTCAGAGAAAATGGAAAGGCTCTCAGTTTAATCTGTTCTTCAGTAATTCCAGTGGGTTTCATACTCGTGCAAACCACATGAAACTCTTTCAGATGTTTATGAGGATCTTCACCTGCAAGACCATGAAAAGTAGGCAAAAGGTGTATTAGTCCAGATTTAAGCTCAAATGTAGTAGTAGCATCTAAAATAGGAAAAGTTATGCATAAAGGTTGTTGATTCAATGTAGGGGCTGCAAGCTCCTTCAAAGTCCTATTTTCGGCCATGGTTCTTTCTCCTTCAAACTCAAAATCACTTGCAAATGGATTGTTGGGGTTGAGATTGCTTTCTTCAAGATTTTGTTGGATGTTACTCCTTAACCTGCGCAAAGTTTTCTCAATTTCTGGATCGTACTGCAAATCACTTTGATTAGAAGATCGAGTTGCGGTCATAAACAAACAAAACAAGTGAAAAGTAAATTATAAAAAAAAACTAGATTAAGAAAGACAAATAAAATTCTATGCTAAAATTTCTAAAAAAAAAAATACCTAAAAACCTAGAAAATTATGATTTTTTTTTTTTTTCAAAAATAAAATAAACAATTAAGAAACAAAAAAATAAATTAACATTAGTGCCCGGCAACGGAGCCAAAATTTGGTGTACTATCGTAGGCACCCAGAAATAGTCCTTAAACATCTAAAACTAATGTAGTAATGGAAGCAAGGGTCGATCCCACGAAGAGTGTGCAATTCAATAATTTATGCTTCGTATAACGATTGGGGGTTTTGTTTATAACGAAATCAATCTTATAACAAATAACAATGTAAATTAACGAGTTGTATTAAATCAATGAAACGAGTCTTGATCAAAGTCAACTTCCACCATTGGAGATTTATAACCATTCATCAATCCATAAAGAATAATCAATTCACATTCACAATATTCATTGTTGGAATAAATTCCTATTTCTCCTTAATTTTAGTTAATCAGAAATTAGCGTTCTAATTAACCCTAATTATCAAATAATCTCAGACCAGCGCTAAAGATTCAATTTAATAACAGCTTTAAATAATAAAGAAATCGATGAACTAGATAATACAAACATCAGCGATTGCATTCAATCTATTTAAACATTCTTTTTAAGATTTAATAACCTCTATCGCAGAAAATTATTAAATCCTAATGTTTCACAAGTTAAATGATTCAAACAATTACGGATTTGAGATTTAACTTAGCTATAGATTGCAATATATGAAAAACTAATAGATCTCTTAGCAATCAAACATGGCAATCATAAAATTATGCATAGAAAAATATTCAATACTGAAAATATAAATTAAACAATGAAAATAGGTGGATCTCATAGTTATAATGTTTTCCAAGGCTTCGGTATCCTTCAATCAAGTACCAAGAGTTAGTTACACATGATAGATCTAAGAGAGAAATAGAGAGAAAATAGGTTGGAGAGTTGTGTTTTGGCCTCCTTAGGTCTATTTATACTTCCCTACACGTTCTTGGCCAATTTGGAGTCTTTTTCTCGAGTTTTCGCGGCCCAAACAATAAAAACCTAAAATTTGTGGTGGCGCGCGGTGCTTGAGCACTATAGGACAGCACTTGAGCGCTAGAAATCTGTTGAAAATTGTGTTTTCTCGGCTAGTGAAGCGCTGAGTTCGTAGCGCTTGGGCGCTAGAAATCTGTCCACTTTGCATCTGTTTCAGTATTTTCATCATAACTTCCTCTTCCAATGTCCGATTGAGATAATTCAAGATGTATTAGAAAGATAACTCAAAGGGCTACAACTTTGCTTCAGATACCATCTTCGAATTAGATCATCTAAAATGTCAAAAACTGGTCTCAAGATGAGGCTGAAAATCGGTGCAAAACTTTTCAGCTTGAAAGTTGATATGTGATAATGTCTTGGCTATATTTCATCCCTTTGACTCCTTTCTTCATCCAATTGGCCTCTAACACTCTCAAGTCTTCATCATGAGGTTCGATACAACTTTTAAATATTTGCACTTTAGTCCATGAACTTTCATTTTCTTCCATTTTGATCTCTTTTCATCTATTTCTTCCAAATTACGCAATATCCATAGAATTGCCACCTAAACCAAAATATGAGAATACTAAGTACATTTAGGTACAAAATAAACATACGAGCGCATAAAATAAGAAGGGAAAAATATGCATTTTACATTCCTATCA
>JAGHKM010000100.1:0-38572 GCA_019097785.1 Fraxinus excelsior
ATTTGTTTGTTCCATGACACTGCCTTAATCTGTGTGATATTACACTAACACCGACACCAACTTATATAAAAACAATCCTTTTATTAGTCACAATTTTTTGGCATGAAATAGAAGCATTTAGATTATTGTGTCCAACTCTAGATGATTTAAATTGACATGAAATATAAGATCGATCACATTACTTGCTAATATTCTATATTTCCATTTTTGGCAAACAAGTGTTACTTGTAGTGGCATTTATCAACTTTTATAATTATATAAAAAATTTATTATATTGACTTTCTTAAGTTTCGGCACCCCTTTATCGAAAATTCTGGATCCACCCGTGGTTAATATTGAAACCTGGCTTATGCTAATTAGAATTACCGTCTAGATACAATGCCAGGAAGATTGGAGCGGATATGCCATGTATGTGGGGCTGTTGGTTTCAACAACAGCGATGATGGCTACTTTTACTGTGTGCACTGTGGGTCACAAGCCGATGATGTCGTTGCTACCGGTGTTGACGAGGAGGATCTCTTTGAAAACTACTCTGCCATTCACCGGCGTATCCGTCCAATTGCATCGGAACCCATATCTCAGGTAAGACTCACCCAGTCTCAGCATTTGGACCATTATGAAATCCCGGAGGACAATATTGATGATTATGATGGTGATGGGATTGGACCTAATGGGCCGAGTGATTTTGGATCGATTCAAAAGAATTTGAATTATGATGATTATTATACTGAGATTAGGATGAGATACACGAAGGGGTTTCAGATTATGATCCAATTGCAATGCCAGGCTTTAGTTGAGAAGTTTAATGTGAGCCCTTTGATTGTTGGGATGATTGGGCCTATTTGGTTGAGATATTTAGCTTTCACAAGGATTATGGCTGATGAATGGGCAGATGAGGCCATTCATGAATCAGAAGCTCAAACACAAGGTATGGTTTTGCACTTTTTTTTTTAAAAACAGAGTTCACTACTCAGGTGGTGAGTTTGGCACGACCCTTAACCCATTTATTGATATCAACCGAAGTAATATTCATGTGAGAGGGACATAAAGCCTCTCGAAGTACAAGAGGAGAATAGAGATCCTTGTGAAGATGCTAAGGAATATCCCACTATTCAAGTCTCAAAATGCATCTCATTTGCCTTGAATATCAGCTCTGGTTGAGAGATATTGCTTTTTTCATTTATATACCATTCACCAATAGTAATGAAATCGAGCACCAGCTCCGATCCTTGTAAATATATTTATATGTTAGTGCCTCAATTATACTCTATGGTTAATATCTGGTTAGAAATATTTTCTGCAATGCTTATTTATTAATTTGCTATGAATAAAAGCAATGGGTCCGTCCTAACGGATAATCCTTAAATAAATATGTCCACATTGACAATTCAAATTAACATATTATTCAACACTTCGAAATGAAAATCTAAATTATACAATTCTTCTTTTTGGTGCTCATCTTTTGGCCTCATTCACTTTTACATTCCAGGGGAAGGTAACGAATTTGAGCTTAGTTCTAATAAGCCTGGTGTAGAACCGGTTAATCTACTGGGCCAGCGTGCAGTAATGATATGGTATAGATCTCTCAGCAGTACAATCCCGTTATCTTATTCTTTAACCATCTCTTTTCTAGTTTGTCATTTGGCCAGAGAGGCAATTTTGCCCACAGACATTTTAAAGTGGGCTATTGAAGGAAAGCTTCCATATTATGCCGCTTATGTTGAAATTGAGAAACAGCTTGGTTCTCACTCCAAGGCTTGTCCTATCAGTGTCAGTCGCATGTTCAGACCCCTCCAAGTTGTTTCACCACAAAAATTGGAATCAATGGCGGCTGATATTGCCCGCAAAATTCAATTGGAATTGCCTCCGGTGAACTTTTGTGCTATAGCTTCTCGTTATTGCAGGCAATTATCTCTTCCTACCAGCAAAATACTTTCCGTGGCATGCCACACTTGTGAATGGTCTATGCCTCCAGAATTGTATTTGTCGGCTAACGAGTTCAGGCTACCCGCGCGAGTTTGTGTGATGTCAATACTCATTGTTGCAATAAGAATTCTTTTTGATATTAATGGTTATGGAATATGGGAATCAAGTTTGTCTAGTTCCATGTTTTCATTATCTCAGTGCAGAAGAAATGGAGATAACAAACATCAATGCTCTAGTAATTTAACAGATGATACTAAGGACTTGTTATTAAATGATTTAGTGCCTGATGACGTTAAACCAGATGTCCGGGATGCTAGATTGAGTGTTGTAGAGCTTTTAAAGATTCTTGAAGAAAAATACAATGAGCTGGGTGATGTATACGGTAATGATTATGAATCATAATTTAGATAAAGTATTTTTGTCTTTAGTTTCTTTAATACGGACTTGGCAGATAGTTTTGCTAACTTCTTTTCCTACGTTTGCAGAGTATTCTCGAGACTTGCCTTCATATCTTCAGTATTGTAAGGATGTGGTTTTTTCGGGATTACAACCATCGTTTGAGGATCATGAAGAAGAGAAGTTGATAGAAGAGTTTTGGGACATCTATCAAAATTCGAAGGTATCCAAATTATTTAATCCCCCAACACCCCCTTCATCCCCCTCCTCCCTCTTTGGTCAGGATGTTACTTTGGGCATAAGTCAAGTTTCATATAATGCTATGGAAGTAGTTTTAGAACTCACAAATTATTACTATTTATGAATAATGGAAACACAATTTTAATATTTTCTTCTTTTTGATCTACATACTTTTTATGTTTTCAAATTTCAGATATTCAATCTTTTTCAGGAAATATGTATGCATAAATGAACCCTCAATTGAAATCAATTTTATGCACTTCATTATTATTTAATTGATAACTGAACCATTTGCATTCTCGTCTGAGGTAACGTTTTCATGCTTAGAGATAATATTATACATGAACAGTTCGAAAATTGATGTTATTAGGATGCTGGAACTTCGGACGACGTAAAAGTCAGTGGCTTGCCCAACAAAAGATCAAGGAATTTCAACGTTAATAGAGATGAGGATATTAAAAGAGTTTGGGACGATCCTATACTGTGCGAGTCATCTCAAAATGGTAGTACGCCACATCATCGACATTATGACTCACAAGATAGCATGGATCAGAATAAATTTTCTAACAGTGATCAAGATCCAGCGCACAGAGTTCAACCTTCAATGGAGTCCTATAAAGATAGAGCAATAAGAGATTTGAAGTCCGATATGGAAGAGAATAGATTTTGTTATATTCCACCTAGAGTTAATATCAAGAGTAAGGACTATGTGCACTATGTCAGGAAAAAGAAAGGAGGTGCCTACATATATGCTGTACATGCAGATTATTATATCTTGCTTCGATCTTGTGCAAAGGTTGCTCAGGTTGATATTAGGACGATGCATAATGGAGTCTTGAGTTTTGAGAGGAGACTGAAATGGCTAGAAAAGCGAATTGATCATTCCTTGCACTTGAAACAAAATTCTAATGACTTTTGTGACTATTGCTGTGATGAGGTTGTGAAAAATACTGGAGATGATTCTATGCCATTTTCACAGTCGAATACGTGAATAATATTTATTTATTTCTTTGGAAGCCTTTTTCGTTCTTTTTTTTTTTTAATCGATATTTTCTTGCAAATTGATTGTTGATCACTAGCTAACCTTCTCTAAATGTCTTCCTCTTTCGTACGCATTCTACATCAATTGGTATCTCAGCTTACTTGTTCCTCTGATCGAATCCTAATTAAAAGTTACAATTTTTGGCACTGTTTGTCAGCAAAAAAAGTACTATTCATGGCATTGTTCATTTTCCATCGAGCACAGCCAGTGGACTCATTCTGTTGTGCTGAATTGGTGTTTGCAATTCTAAAGCTCATTGTCCACTTTTGTGTCCCAGTTGGGTATACTTTCCTCTTACTTGATAATGTGTCATTATTAGCTTAGTGGTTTTGGTATTTTAACTAGGACTCTTGCAAATTTCTGATTGATTGGAATAATGCAAGTTATGAAAAAATTTCTTTTGATATTGCTGCTGAAGTATGATGGCAAAACGTATCCTATCTTTCAATTTCACTATTCCTAGGTGGAATCTCTCTCAATATATCTTTTGATGTTTGACACAAACAGGTTCGAAAATGGGTCATTTGTCGTTGGTCTAGTTATCCAAGTTTACATTGAATTAAGCTCTTTGTACAGATGATTTTTACAAGAATTTTTACAAATTTACATGTGGCATTAATGCATTGGCTTATTGAACTGTGTTTTTGGTTCAACATCCAATTAAATGTTGACAGTTGGCAATCTGTCATGTAGCAGGATTATTTACATTAATGCCAAGATTTGATCTTCTTTAGTGTGTCCTTAATCTAGTTTCATATGCTGATTTCTGCTCCTGTGAGTGCCAAATGTAGTTGCCTCAATATGGGCGCCGTATACTGTGTATTCCAGTAAACTGATTATGCAAATCCATGTTGAGTTCCCATATAATTTGATGTGACATTCTTCTTTTAATCGCTACTCAACATAATCAATTAAGGGATACTCAGGAAAATAAAAATAAAAATCTTATAAGACAAATAAGAAAATAAAGAGAAGTCCAGGTGCCTATATTTGCATGGGCGCACACAGCACACTCACAAAAGGTTTATGCCCTTATTTTCTAGGCTGTAATTATTTCAGTATGTGAAAAATTGACATTAGATAGTAGACAGGGGCGAATCCAGGAATTCAACCCAGCACGGGCGGAGACCGTTGACCCGTGACCGTTGACCGTTGACCGGTGACCGTTGCCCGATGACCGTAGACAATCAACTATCGTAATAGCCGAAAATATAATTCGATACATATATAAATGCACTAAAACATAAAAAGTATATACATATGAAAATATGTTTCAATACAACCCAGAATACTAAAAAAACATCTTCACGCCGAAGACTCTTCAGACTCTTCACTTATCCTTAAATCCTAATTTCCTAAAAGGCTAAAACCCTAAATCCCAAATCACAATTCAAAATTCAAAATTCAAAATTATACGTCGTAACTCGTAGTTAATATAAATTCTCATTTCCCATAAATTCACAAAATAGAAATATGCAGTCCAGGGGCTGCACCCATCACTTCAATTTTCATTTATCATAAATTCATAATTCATTAATAGCAAATAACAAATGAACAAAAATTGAAAAAAAAAAAAAGGAATATAACAACACAAATATACAGTCCAGGGGCTGCACCCATCACTTAAATTCACATTTATCATAAATTCATAATTCATTAATAGCAAATAACAAATTAACAAAAACTAAAAATACAAAAACACAAATATACAGTCCAGGGGCTGCACCCATCACTTAAATTCTCATAATCTCATTTATCATAAATTCATAATACATTAATAGCAATTAGCAGATAACAAATTCACAAAAACTAATAAATAAAAAAAACACAAATATACAGTCCAGGGGCTGCACCCATCACTTAAATTCTCATTTATCATAAATTTATGATTCATTAATAATATTGAATAATAATAGCAATTAAATTTGCAACTAACAAATTAACAAAAACAGAAAAAATAAATAAATAAATTAGTCATATTATACCTTCCTCCAGCAGCCCCTGCCCAGCCCAGCTCCAGTCCACAGTCCACAGCCCAACCCAGCTGCCTAAAGCCCAAAAGTCCACAGATTCCAGCTCCACTCCAAGCTCCAGCAGAAAGCTTTCCTCAGTCCGCCAGTCTCGCGGAATCGAGCCTCCAGACTCCAGTCGGCAGACGGGACTCAGACTCAGTCACGGTCTCTCTCTCACGAATCCACTCCAGTCTCCACCGCGGCACCGCCACAGGCCACAGCCCAAGCCCCAAGTCTGCCGGACGGTCGGTCCTCCTCAGTCCTCACCTCCAAAGTTAGACCCCCAAATTAATTTCACCAAGCTACTGCCCTAAGTTCCTAACCCCGTCGCCCATTGCTCAGAAGTACCCCCAAATTGATTGTTAAATGGATTGGATTCTATTGTTAAACAGATGGGTATGGATTCATCCAATTGGGTATTTGTTAAAACTTAAATGGGCCTTTTATTTTTTTAAAATCAGGCCCAACATTTGTATTTTTTCTCCAGCCCAACCCCACGACAGCCTTCTTCCTCCTCCTGGCTCCTGCTTCCTTCCCGGCGAAACTGTAACTTCGAAGAATTTCCGGCGAACCCAGCACGGGCGGCCGCGGGGGCTGGCCAGGTGCTGGGTCCGCCACTGATAGTAGATACGGTCGAATTAGAAAACAAAATGATGATTTGTACATAAAAATTATCGTATGCATTCTACAAAATCTGTCGTATTTACATCTCAGCCCAGTAAACTTAATACAGAAGAATTAGTAATAAAACATATCAAAGAAATTACATCTAATTTTTCATGTTTAGAAAAATACGATAAACTTGTATTTACTAATAGCTATTATCTTCTCCAGTGTGAAAAACTTTACATGCAATTGCTTATCTAGGAAGTCATCAGAGTCAAAGAATAACATAGTTTAACACAGATATATGATTTTCAAGGTTCTTATACAGTTGCAGCTTTGAGAGAGAGAATCAGAAATCGTGTTGGTGTAGAAATCCAGTTGTATCAAATTATCAGGATTTTGAAGCATTGACAGAGATGTTACACCTTCAGACGGGAAATACGAGTATTTTAGATGACATACTGAATAAATTTTAACTTATTCCCCTCTACTATAAAAGAGAGGATCACAAATTACTATTCATTTTGGTACCCTCCTTTTCACACATATCCGGTTTGCTACTGTGCATTAATTGGATGGGCGTAAACGACGTCGTTTGGGAGAAAAAAAAAATCCCTACTAATATAAAAGAGCCAATCCGCTAGATACTGTTCATTCTTGAAGCATTTTGTGTTTCCCATTTTATCCTTCAAACTAAATCTTCAATGCTATTTTACTATCTCAAACTTGAGGGTTTAATGGTCTTTATATATTATGGATACAAAATATGGCATTGCTTTCACACTTGAATCCAACTTCTACCACTTAAATATTTACTGAGTATTCATTGTTCATCTGACACTTGGTAGGCGGTAGCCTCCTTTTTTGACTAGATAGCAGAAATTTACGTGTTGAATGCAATTTTGATGATTCAAATATAAATATAAATATAATTTCACTTTTGCACGGAGAGAAACATAACTCTCCGTGTGCGCACGAAGAGAGTTAGCCTCCGTTTGACACCCATTAATTTCTCTTTCTCATTCTCATTCTTTATTTCAACCTCTCATTCTTCAAATAAAATAATATTATACACAAATCAAAATATTTTCATCACTTTTCCACCACGCATTCTCACATCAATCACTATTCCAAAATTTATATTCTCCTCAAAATGGGTTTCAAACAGAGGCTTAGTTTTAGTTTTGTTTTTTTTTTTTCAACTTTCAATTTAAAAAATATATATATTCTGTACAGTTGATAATAATTAAACATTGTTTACCAAATTTTCAATTACATAATATTCCCAAGAGTCAATTTTTTTTTTCCCAATTACAATTACGGAAGAAAATTATTTCCTCCCCAATTAATAATAACTATACATTTTTTAACAAATCTTAACTTACCGAACATTCACACTAAAAATAAAAAGAATAATAATCCTATAATAATATCAATTATAAATCACATCATAAGAAGAAAAAAAAAGTATGAACGGAGAGCAAAAAATGTGTAGTGATTATTAATTACAAAGAAAAAATATATATTTTTAAATTTTGAATGTAAAAAAAAAAAAATATTTGAAGCGCACTCTCTGTGCGTGCACGGATGGCATCACACTCTCCGTGCGCACACCCATGCACATGACTTTTCATATATGGACAAAAAAAATAAAGGCAAGTTGTATTCCTTGTCTATTAAGTAATATGATTACACCGAGTAGCAATTAATGTGAGAAGAAAAATGAGATTTTTTATGCTGCACACAATTTGCCTTAGAATTTTGATTTCCACAATTTCGACGTCGATGCAATGCTTGACTATATTTTACCAGTTTTCACACTACCTTTAAACTAAATACAAACACACTAAATGTAATTGGAATGACACAGTTTGTTATCTCATTTTGATATGAACAACAAAAAAGACTATTTGGCTTTCATACACTTCAGCTTTCAAATTTCTTGAATCTTAAGTTCCGAACCACCACCTGAAACTCTTTCTTCCCTCTAAAGTTGCAGCGACTTACACTCGGTGAGAAGGAAAGTTTTCATTTATCACTCTTTCCATAAAAAATGATGGCATGGTGTCTTCAACAATGAATTGGTTTTGAACATTCGGGTTATAAGTTAAGATTTGTGCTACTCATGTAATAAAACAAATTCTTTCATGTCCGATATATTAAATTTCAAGAAATTTATTTGAGCATGTCCAAGAGATATAGTTCCAACAAAAATGTTCGTAAAAAAGAAAAAAGAAAAGTGATTTTCCTTCCGCGCATGCACAGAGAGTTTTCACGTTGCCTTTCATATCTTTAATATATTGATGAAAGAAATTTTGATTTCCATATATATGGAATTGAATGTTGTCTAATGTTTTTGAATTACATTATTAATAGGTGAAATTGCATTTAGTTTGTGTAAAATGTATTTAATTAGAAATTTTGACAAAAAAATAAGAAATAATAAATTACATATATATTTTAAATTATATGTTAGAATGTCTTTAGAAGTTTAGCCCATCTTCGCTGAATATGAACTAATTTTAAATGGGATGACTGAAATTTGATATAAATAAATAAAAAGAACACTCCGTGCGCGCACGGAGAGATTACAATTCTTTGTGCGCACACGGAGAGTCATAATAAAAAAAACAGAGAGATTACTACTCTTCGTGCGCGCACGAAGTCATAATTAAAAAAAAAAACATAAATCTCCGTTTGGGAGCACGGAGAGCACAAAACTCTCCGTGCGTGCACGGAGAGAACTAAACTCTCCGTGCGGGCATGGAGAGTCACGCTGGGAGAGTTACTTTCGAAAATTTCGTCTTAAACCTTCGCCTATAAAACGCTACACCCAAATCCCCTCCAAAACCCTAACGAAATTCTCCCCAATTTCACTCCTTCTACCTATTCAATTTTCTACTGCGCTGGTAATTTTCACCGTCCGCTTTAGGGCTTTAGTATTACCCTCTAGAGGGATTTCCTCTACGGAATTAAAATCTATGGTTTTTGAAGTAATAAGAATCAATTGATTTGTGATGGCTTGGCAAAACGAAATCTTGATGCGTGACGTCGCCAATGCTGGAATTGTCATCAACGACCACATTGGCAGAGATATGGCTGCTCATCTCGACCTCAAAGAATCCTCGGAAGCTTCTAAATATGCCAGTCATCCTTATTCCACTAACCCACGCGATGTACTTTCTCCATTTGTGTCTGCTTGTGTGTGTTTGTGTATGTGTGTGTTTTTTTTCAAATTTTCTGTGGGTTTGTGGATTGAGTGCACAGTGCCCATGAATACTTGTGTCTTTTGGTAGCTGAATTGTATACTTAATGGTCCGAGATTAACCGATTGTTGAAAAGTAAAGAAGTTCGATTATAAAAATAAGTGTTTGCATTATGGGATAATTATTGTGGATATTTGGTCTTGTTTTAACCATTTGATTTTAATTTATGATGATTTTGAGGGTTTATTATTGAATTACAAAAACTATATATATGGATGACTGCATTGTACGCTACTTTATCCATTTGTGTTTTCTACTTTATGGAGGTCTAGGGGATCAAGCGACCAGTGCCCATGAATTCCTGTGTTTCAGGGAGCTGGACTATATGGTCCATGGTTTGGACGTTTATTTATTTATTACTTAATTAAGTGATTGAATTATAGAAGGTTTTACTTTTGCCTGAAGCTTGCATTACTAGCTTCCTTGCCTTCTACCTATGGAGGCTTAGATGGCCGGGTGATATATATTGATGTGGAATCCAAATTTAGTTAAAAAACGTACCTATTGACTTTGAATTTTAGCCCATGCACCCAAATTTCCTAAATCCACCCCTGATAATTTGAATTTCCTTTTGGTTGAATTTGAATCTTTTTTTTTAGTTGGTTTGCAGGAAGATATTTACACATTTGGGAGGTGGGTTTGTGATTTTTTCGGATTTGAAAAAATGAGTGACGATGGAGAAGAGGAAGGGGCGATGTTAGAGTTCACCCCAACTTGGGTGGTGGCCGCCGTTTGTACAATCATCGTCGCCATCTCCCTCGCTGCCGAGCACCTTCTCTATTACGCCGGCAAGGTGGTTTATTGTTCATCTCTCTTCTACACGCACTTGCTGCAAGGTGGTTTATTGTTCATCTCTCTTCCACACGCACTTGCTGCAAGGTGGTTAGATTTTACAATTTTTGAATTTTATTTTTCTTTTCTGATCAATGGTGTTTTTCTGTTTTCTAGCAAGTTGCTGCCTATTTTGCTTTTCTTCATTGAATCACACATACTCAAAGGCTATTGAATATTGTTGATATTGAGTCTTTTTTAGATCAGTGTTGGTGTTCAAATCATCGAGACTAACGAGATTTAACAATGTTTTCTATTTACATAGATTAAAAAAAGTTCAGAAATTCCGGCTTTTGAGTGGAAAGAAGCCAACCTTTGCTTATTTTGAGGCCTTTTCCAGTGCCTTGAGCAGTTACTGAAGAGGCCAGCATTTCTAATGGTTTCAAAAGAAATATTTAATGGCTTTTTCTCAAATGCTCGAATCAACAACCCAACTGGCATATCTAATTGCAAGAGCAACCAACAGAAGTAAGCTCAAACTAGATTCCCAAATAAATTATCATATAATAAAAATAGAAAACCTAAAAAGGAATATTTAATAGAATCAAACCAACCATATATCGATATGGATCAAATTAATATTGTGAAACTAAGCAAGAAGATCCACAATTAAGCTGACGATCAATAGCATATGTTTCTTATATATAAATTGCATTGCATCAACGAATGTGGAATACAACATGGTCATAGGAGATGGACAGATGAGATACCAATAAACACGCTAATATTTCCTTCAACAAAATATGACCCATGCATCGCATGGGCAAACCACTAGTAATTTACAAAAGAGAATAAAAGTCTTCTCTGAAAGTTAACTGAGAGGACAAGAAGGGTTTTACAACCACCATTTTATCCGAAAAGAATGTCAGTATCGAGTCTGTCTCAAATTATTTATAAGTGCTACTCTTTATTCTTTTAAGAGTTAAAAAACATTTTTTCTTTTGGGGTAAAAAATAGTTCTAGTTTTAAAAATCATTATTTTCAAAATTTTGCATAGCCTTGACCTAAACTCGGAGCTTGTATTTACCGTTTAATTATGCTTTACGTATAAACTGTTTCGTTTAAGTTCGTAAAATACATGAAACTTGATTATACACACATTAAAAATGTATTTTTTTATTATTATTATTTTAAGTTGTATTGGATTATATTTTCAAATGTATATAACGTTTACGTTTTAGTATATTTATATACTGATGATTGAATTTCTAACTTATTAGTATCCTGGATCCATCACTTGCTACAATCATAGAGGCAATAATCCATATTAATAGAACTAAAAAACATCCATAGAAATCAGGAAATCGGCAAAGAATCTGACATCCCACAACAATATGAACTTGTTTAGTATAAGCATCATATAAATTTCTAACATCAGATATCAAAGACTTCAATAGAACTCGAAAAAATAAAAATTCCCCACCACTCCAAATTTCTTCTAAACAGTGGCATTGACAGCACTGAGGGGCCAAAGATCAGCACACTCTTTTCCAATTGGACCAGTTATGGCAGAACCTATGAACACAGAATTGACCAAATGAATGACAAGAAACATAGACAAAACACAAATTTCAAATGGAGAGCATGCCTTTGGAAGAAAGAAACGCTGCAATTTACTATCTATTGTTAAAAAATGAATATTACCATTCATCTCGCCCTTTGGATTCACGATAACCCCAGCATTATTAGCAGACTAGATAACAATGATTAGGGATTCAGTACATGCAATTACCTCTCTAACATTCTTAGATATTGGGAGTACTTTTTAAATTGCCATTGTCAAACATCCATTTTTTAGCTCTACCCATTTCTTTTTTTTTTTTGTACATTCACCACAATAGCCTTCTAAAGCTTGAAAGACAAAAATACCCTTAAAATGATATACAATTACAAATATATGGTATTGTTTAAAAGACAGTAATACCCTTTTTAAGTTATAAAGAATTTCAAACACTTCCCACTTAAAATTTCAAAATCAAATCACTTTCTTTATATGTTTACTCCAACACAGATAAAAATAATTTCATTTTTCATCTGTTTCAAACTTGAAAACAGATAAATTTATCAAACGCTCAACAAGAAAATATTATTTATAGCCATCAGTGAAATCAGTAAGTATATTTACGTATTTTTAATTTGGTTTCGGTTAAATTAGTACATTATATTAATCTTTAAATCTTATTTCGACATAGGTATATGAAAAATTTACGTTCTTAAATGGATCTCTATAATTTTTTTAACAAAAACGAGAAAAAAATTCACTTGCTCATTACGATAGGGCCTAGACGACCCCGATGTGCGGGCCCGCACGACACAGATAACCCGGACGTGTGGGCCCGCATGACCCACACTACTCGGACGTGCCCACACGTGCTGGTCATTCAGGCCGTGCGAACCCATACGTCCGGGTGGACCGGGCACGGGTTTTTCCACTTAATTTAAATTAATTTTTCACCGGCATGTATTTTTCCCCTTAATTATAATTTTTTTAACAAAATATGTTTTCTAATGTAGTAAATATGGGATCGGTTGCAGTTCCGGTTCTTTACTTTGGTGAATTTGAAGAGAATAGAATGGTCGATGGGTCTGGAAATGGACAAGTGAAATACATGACACAATTCCAATTTTAGTAACATCGAGTACATTGTATGCAGAAATGTACCGTGAGATACAAAACATGCTCAACGTCGATCCCTCTCAGTACGACATGGAATTGAGATTTCTATTGAACAACGAGCATTCATCAATTCCAGTTCTACCTGCAAAGGTTACTTCTGAAAATTGCATAAAGGCTTTAATTGCATTGAACCAATTTTTCAAAACTACTCCTCTTAGCGTAACATTAGTGAAAATGAATGCCCTCGATAGTGAAGACGGTGATCTCGATGGAGGGGATCGTAATGTGAATGATTTTTGGAACACATTGGAGATAGTTTGTGAAGATGATGTGGTTATTCCCGGTATAGTTGTTCCTCACCATGATTTCACCGATACACACATGATTCCCTCAATAGTTCAATCCAACGAGAATGAAAATGAATTTACGAATGATGATTTGATTACTTTATTCCATCAAGACATGGGTCGAGTTCACAAGCTGGGATCAGTACACATACCTAAAAAGGATCCCGTACAGTTCCTGATGATGAAGATTTATATGTCGAGCAATTGTTCGAAACAAAGAAAGATTTGCAGGAAGCTGTGCACCAGATTGCTTTGAGACACAATTTTGAGTTTAAAGTTAAAAAATTGGACAAGTCGACGTACACAATTATCTGCATTGACGACAGTTGCCATTGGCGTTTGCGAGCGATGAAAATGGACACGAATGAGTCCTTTGTAATTCGTAAGTATGCACGGGAACATACTTGCAAAGTGAGTATTCGTCGAAATGATCACAGGCAGGCTCAGGATGGTTCATTGGTCGAAAAGTAAATCACAAGTTTCAGGACCCACGAACAATCTACAGACCTTTGGACATCATCAACGATTTCCGACGAGATTACTGGGTGGTCATGAGCTATCAGAAAGCCTAGAAAGCCAAAGAATGCGCATTGGAAGACTTAATGGGTTTGGCCGAGGAAAGTTACGCTAAATTGGCCAGATATTGCCACAATATGGAGAAAACTAATCCTGGATCGGCATTTTATATTGATACAGAGGACGGAAATCGTTTCAAGTATTTCTTCATGGCCCTTGGACAGTGCATGCGAGGATTTTGAACCGCAATGCGACCCGTGATTCTAGTCGACGGTACAACCCTCAGGCTAGATATGAAGGCAAGTTGATTATTGCTACGTGTCAAGATCCCAACATTCAAATTTACCCTCTTGTGTTCGGTATAGTCGATGGAGAGAATGATTTAACGATGCGTTGGTTCTTCACGGAGTTGAGGGAAGTAATTGGAGACGTCGAAAACCTTGCATTCGTAACTGACAGGGGACAATCAATAATAAATGGTATCACCGAAGTCTTTCCCGAGGCACATCATCGTTATTGTATGTACCATATATAAGGCAACCTCAAGACTAAGTTTTGGGGCAGTGGCATCGTTCCATTGTTTAGGAGAGCTGCAGAGACGTACAGTTTTGAAGAGTTTGAAAAGTTTATGGTTGACATAGAAAGTAAATCACAGTTGCATGTGTTTATCTAACAGAGATGGGGATCGAATATTGGGCACGATCACACTTTCCAGGACGTTGATACATCATGATGATGTTGAACAATGTTGAGTCGCTCAATGCGCTATTCAAGAAGGATTGAGAGTTACCAATTCTTGCAATGATTGAGCAAATTCGTAACAAGTTGCAGCAGTGGTTTCATGACCGATGTGAGGAATCACAAAATTGCACTAGTGTGCTGACTCCAACTCAGGAAGATAAGATCTTCAAAACTCTAGAGGTTGCGAGGAAGGTATTGGTGGAACCGCTGGATCGATTTCGCTTCTCCATGAGATGTGAACGTAATAACGAGTACATCGTGGACTTGAATGATAACACATGCACGTATAGAAAGTTTCAGTTGGAGAGTTTTCGTATACGCATGGGGTGACAGCGGCTATGCATAGAGGATTTCTCTGCACACCTTATATAGTCATTATTACATGGTTGATTATTGAAGAGTGGCGTATGATGAAACGATATTTCATTTGCCAAATGAAGTCGAGTGGGAAGTTTCCGACCATATTCTCCCACTTAATAATTTGTTGCCACCCGTAGTTGGACCACGTACTCCGGGACATAGACGTACGTCTAGAATACCATCTACTAGAGAATTTTGCCGACCTCGTAAGTGCGGCAGGTCGGGCGCAATAGGGCATACTCGTCAATTTTGTACAAGTCAGATTCCTCTACATAACAATTCAACGGATGTGTAATATTATGTAATAGAAATATTACATAATATGTTTAATGTTTATAACTAAATAATATATTTTTATTTATTGTCGTTAAATATTCAATATAATTAATTGCTTATTTTAATTGTTTACTTAATATTTCATTGTAAAAGTTAATTGTTTATAATTGAGTATTAAATATGTACCAGTTAATTAATTTAATATTTAAAATTATATGTTCAATGAACAGAAATTACATTTTAAAGTAACAATACACAAATAACAAAGCACACAATATTTACCTTTTTTACAATAAAAAAATACATAATGTATTAAGAATCACATTTATATTCATACAAATTACAAGCTATCTTCAACCTTCACATGTCCATCAAAGATTGATTTATTGAATCAACCTTGCGACCAATTTTCAAAAATTCTATATACTAGAGGTGGACAAAATGTCCAAACCAAACCAAACCAAACCAGAACCGAACCAAACCAAGCGGTTCGAGTCGGTTCTACAAAAAAAATTATAGTTTTGGTTATTCGAACAAAAAACCATTTGGTTATAGTTTTGGTTCGGTTCTAATTCTAGAACCAAGAACCAAATTTAATTTATAATTTTATTTTTTGTATGAATTTGATTTTATGTTAATTGAAGCCAGCCCAATAGCCATTATTTTGGTACAGCTCATAAAAAGTGTTTGGCCCATAAAATGTTTTGTTATTGTATAATGTTTGGCCCATTATTTTAATATGTTAAGTTGTTAACTAAACTAATAACCAGCATCCAAAAAGCCCTTGTTCTTGCCAAATTGCCAATGGAAATCTGAGATGCAACAGCAGCCGTACCAACTTGGGGATTAATAACCAGCATCCATAAAGTGATTGTTGAAGACAGAAAATTCCAAAGAAGAAGAATGACAGATTGTGAGCCGTGAGGTGCTATTTATTACTTATCCCATGCTGTCAAGTTTAAAAATTAAAATTATTAATTTTTTACGAGCCTTAAGATTTTAAGAGTTGTTGTTTATCATGATGATATAAATTTAACGTGGCAAGTGCAACACCAATATCCAGATTTTATATGATATTGTAGTTGTTCAACTCAATGGCAGTATGGCATGTAGAGCTTTAAATGTCAAAATATCTTACTGTTAAACAATGTTTAGGATTACGAAAAAATGTTTTATTAGACAGTTCAAAGCGTATAATCTTTTATTTCCAGTTCTCAATTATTCATTTGCTATCTTTCTTGAAATATACTCACTATAATAGATCTTTAATGCATTTCTTGAATTGTTTAGTAATTTGATGCTATTTTTTCTAATTGCTAGCTACTATTTTTCCTTTTACATAGCAACTAGCTTTCGGTAGAGGAATTGATATGATTTTCGTTGCTTTATTACTATAATTTGTGCATGGCTTACTCATCTTTAATTGAAATTTTGTCTTCTCTATTTGGTAATTTAGATGGATTCTGACATAGAAGAAGTTGTAAAGTAGCCTAAAGAGAGGTCAGATGTATGGGCACATTTCACGAAGTTATCAGATGGGAAACATGCAAAATGCAATTACTGTAAGAAAGTCTACAAGTGTAATGGAACTTCTACTTTGCGAAAGCACTTAAAAACTTGTTTTGCTTATAAATGTACTAAAACGGATAACAAGCAAATGGTTCTAAAACAACAAAAATCTGATGATTGTAATCGAGCTAATGGAAAATGTGAGGAGAATGTGACAAAGGGTATATTATGGCATCATTATTTGATAAAAATAAGTGTCGAAAAGCATTGGTTAGGATGGTGATTATTGATGAATTGCCTTTTTCCTTCGTGGAGGGTGAGGGTTTCAAAGCATTTGTGCAAGAACTTTGCCCAAAATTTGTGGTTCCTAGTCGTAGAACTATTGCTAGAGATGTGCTTCATCTCTACCATGAAACAAAAGAGTCCTTAAGGGACAAATTTATCAAAAATAGGCAGATGATTTCTTTAACCACGGATTGTTGGACCTCAATTCAAAATATATGTTACATGGTAATCACAGCACACTTTATTGATAGAGATTGGAGATTACATAAGAGGATATTAAACTTTTCCGTTGTTCCAAATCATAAAGGAGAGACAATTGGAAAACTTATTGAGAATTGTTTGCTTGAATGGGGAATAGAGCATGTATGTAGTATTACTGTGGACAATGCAAACACAAATGATGCTGCAATCATTTATGTGAAAAACAAGTTGAAGAATTGAAACCTGATGTTATGATTTTAGGTGGCTCTTATTTGCATGTTCGTTGTTCAGCACACATAGTTAATTTAATTGTTAATGAAGGGTTGAAAGATTTTAATGCATCAATAGCAAGTATTCGGAATGCGATCAAGTATTTTCGATCATCTCCTTCCCGATTGATGAAATTTAAATGTTGTATTGAAAGGGAAAAGATTGAATGCAAAAAACTTGCTGTTTTAGATGTGCCTACTAGATGGAATTCAACATTCTTAATGTTGGATAGTGCATTGAAGTTTGAGAAAGCATTTGACCGAATGGAGGAAGAGGATGGATTTTACTACAAATATTTTGATGAGCGTGAAAGTGGAAAAGAAAGAGAAGGGCCACCAACAACTTATGATTGGGATAGAGCTAGAAAATTTGCCAAATTTTTAAAAATATTTTATGAAGTTACTTTGAAATTTAGTGCTTCATTGAATGTTACCTCTAATATTTACTTCAATGAAGTTTGTAAAATTGAGCAGATTTTGAAGAGAATGAGTGACAAACAGGATAGTGTGCTGGGTAATATGGCTAGCAGCATGAAGGGTAAGTTTGACAAGTATTGGGGAAATGTTGATAAGATGAATAAGATTTTGATTGTAGCAGTTGTGCTTGATCCACGATATAAATTAGAGTTTGTTGTACATTGTATTGGCATTATGTATGACTCTGGTAGGGTTGAAGCCACAAAAAATGAAGTCATTAAATTATTGTATACTTTGTATAATCAGTACAAGGGATGGGAAAGCGATACTGATGGAGCTAGTGGTAGTGGTGGTACTAATGATGGAATCACTTTGTTGGATGGTTCTGATGATGATTGGAATGACTTTGATAATTTTGATTTTGGGTACAAGAAATTAAAAACTAGCAAATGCAGTTTGTCTAGAAAAGATGAGATTCAAAGATATTTGATGGAACCAAATGAAGATGCAGATGATGCAAATTTTGATATTTTGAATTGGTGGAAGATTTAAAATTTGTCAAATATTGCAAGAGATGTGCTTGTCATTCCTGTATCTACAGTTGCTTTTGAGTCGGCATTTAGTACTAGAGGGCGCATTCTTGATTGTTTTAGGAGTTCTTTAACTCCTACAACAGTTGAGGCTTTAATTTGTACCCAAAATTGGTTACGAGAAGAATCTAGGCTTTTGAGAGTAACTCAAGACATAATTTGCATTGAGGAGACGGAGTTCTATGAAGAAATTGAATCTGGTAAAATTTATTTTATAAAATATTATTACGTTACATCTTATTAATTGTAAATGGTTTTAATTTATTTTTGTTTTTTTAATTGTGTATTTTGAATTATGTTTGTAGAGTTTCTCAAAGTTACAACATAAGTAATGGAGTATTAAACAGTTAATGGTTATCTGATGGTAAGGGCTAAGTTGCTTGGCTTGGTCATTTTGTCACCACCCCTACCTATTAGTTTCGAGTTTTAACTTTATATTTCAGTTTCATATTTCATTTTTCTCATGTAGGTCTAACGGCTTCATGTAAAGGAATTGATTGGACGGAGGATGAAAATGGAACTCGATATTATTAACTTCTCGCAATGACTCATTCGTTTATATTTTGTTTGTTAGTTTGGACTTTTATGATCTTGATTATTGATAATTTGAACTTGTTAAATGTTTGATACTTATATTTTTTATTTAAGTATATATTAGTAACTTATGGATATAATGCAAGTCTAAAAATTAAGTAATACTCTGTAATAGTACTAGAACCAAACCAAACCGAACCAAATGGTTCGGTTCGGTTCCGTTCCGTATTTTTAAAAAATCTATTTGGTTCCATTATCAAAAAAATCATTGGTTCATGGTTCGATTCGGTTCTCTTAGAACCAGAACCAAATGGAATCATGTCCATCCCTACTATATACTTTATCGTTAATATATCACAGTCGCCCCTACAAGTAAAAAATAATATATTAGTTTGATAAAGTATAGCTAAAAACTAAATTCGGAAATTAAAACCTCGTTAATTTTTATAATACTCTTTGTCTCGCCATCATCGTGTCCCGTAGAATGGCTAATCTATCATTTACTTGAATATTCGTATGTCTAGCCGTCATGGAAATGACCACACTCGTCGGTTCCAGTATCTACTGCAGCTGATCTTAGGTCAAACAACCATGGTCGGAGTCGTACACATATATAGTCGAATCCGCGAATATGATCTCAACTGCAAAGTAGTGTGAGCTCGCGATCATTGGAATGTACATGTGTGTACAACCCGTCCATGACTTCCCATTTGTCGGCTCCAACCCAATGACCCACTCCAACATGTAATCCTACACCACATATCCATTTTCTCCAAGTTGGAGTGTGTTGTGTTCAATATCAATGGCGTGTGCAATCCCGGAGCTAAAGATGACTCGACCAGGAATGTCAAAAGATCTCGGGTATCTTCGAGCTCGATCGCGCAACAATTCCATAGCCATGTCGATATGCTAACACCAATAAAAAAGAGATGATCGTTAAATTAAATAAAACAACAAATAATTAAACAAAACAACAAATAAGGACGAGAATACACTTACATCATTGGCGAGCCAAGCACACCTCGATAGTACATTTCTTCGAGTTTGAGATGGTCCTCAAACCTACCCTATATATGTCCCTAAAAAATGAAAAAGTGAAGTGTTACAAAAATTATATATGATCTTGTATGTACTTTAGGAAAATCATAAAATACTTACTCTTGCATAAGGGATTTGAACCATTCATCGAACGCCTTCTGTCGAACTGGGTCGACCTCATGGAAGAGATTGGGGAACATCTCGTCCAAGAACGTCCGCCTCTTCGCCTCGACCATGAAGGGAAAAATGATGTACTGTGACGACAATCTTGGTCTCTTACCAACCACTAGCGGTGTCACGTCAACAGCACGCTTCGTACCCTTCCTCACCTCCGTAGTCCCATCCGACACAAAAACTACATCGTCATCATCCACCATTTCCCCCCCTCCTCCGTCAATACCCCCTCAACCTCTTCCGGTACCCCACCCTCCACCTCCGTCGGTACCCTGTCCGTCATCTCCGTCGGTACCCCTTCGAATTTGTCGGTCCCCCATCCACCTCCCTCGCCCCCCTCCCCCCCCGCCTCCGGTACCCCCCTCAAAAAATGAGTCTATATCTCCTTCATCCGGCCACGGCAGATCATATCCCATCTAACTCGCTTCACCATCTCCATCCCGATGACTTCCCGTCCCTCGTAGGGCTGCTACGTCGTCCCGTAACGTAATGACCTGAGTCTGAAGGTCCCCTATCTCACTCTGAAGATCTACCACGTCTCGACATAGAGCTCCAACATCATTATATACATCGTCGATATGTCCCTTGAGCTCATCTCCTCCGAGATAGTCTGGCATACTGATCGTCGGCCTGTCGTCCCAACTCTGGCGCATCGTGCCCATCTCTTCCGAAAATCTAGCATACTAAGCTATAAACTCAGTGAGGTGGCTGTACAGATCAGTGGACGGGGGAGAAAGAGATCCAATCGGCCGCGGCGATGCCATCGGCAGCGGAGACGGTGACATTAGCGGGAACGATGAGGCCCACATCGATGGTGGTGATGATGCCATCGGCAGCGGAGATGACCCTGACGGGAGCGATGACCTCGGTCGCGGTGGTGAGATAGGTAACGACTGTGATATCGACGGTGGAGGTGATCTCCATTGTGGAGGTGATACTGGACGACACTTCTGAAAATATCAACAGTCCGAATTATCAATTTAATTAAAAAGTAGAAAAAATAATCAACATATTATATTCAATAAACATATCATATCCCAATCAACGATGGACTCGGGCATATGATCATCTGACGTGGCCGGGGTAAACAGGCAACGCACGTAACTCTGACCCTCCTCCTCTATCGACGGGGTCAACTCGATGAGGACTTCAACCTAACATATTGACATTTTACCGAGTTAATGACCATGTACTGACATTTTAAAAGGACGTACAATATAAATCGAAAAAATGTATAATACGTACATAAGGATTGTTGATGAGAGCTAATATTTGTTTCCCAAGTGGCTTATCCTGTGCTCGTCATGATAAATCTGAGGGCAGCACGTCTCCACTCTCCTCGCATACTGGCCAGCCAATATGGGGACAATCTCGTACATTCATATCTGCAACAATTACAATTATTATATATAGAATTTAATAAAAAAATAGATAATTTATTATGTTGAACATTTACCTGCAAAGCCAACGACAGGCCATATGCATCGTACTTGCGCTCGGGTCTATCCCCCTTAGGCATCGAATACCCCATCTTGAAGTGTCGTAAGGTATCCACAAAACATCTCTGCTCCCAAGGATAGGTGTTGAAGGCATCGATATCATCAACAATCTCCAAATGAAAAAAGTTGATCGACGTCTTCTTGTGATGACACCTGAGTACGCTCTCAACGATAAGCACCATACCCAGCTTCAACCTGTCAAACATATCCTCGCATGCCCTGAATGCGTCTATCAACTGCCCAAGAGTGATCACCGTCTGCCCGTGAAAATATTCATTCAGCAGCCTCTTGTTTCTCGGAATACGGGCCCGTGCTGCTTCTTCGCCCGTACACATCAATCTGGTGATGAGGGCAAACTCGAATATAGAAAATCTAACTACCTTGCCCCCAAGATCGAAATGGAGGGCATCTCCGTCAACTGGCTTGAGCAGCCGACATAGCAACGCATCGAGCAGCTGCCCAGAAAACTGTACGCCGCGCAATGAATACAATGACCATAAGCAGGATCGCCTCAATATGTCTGCGTGCTCCTCGTCGAGCAAATCTAGTACCACTGTAAAGATGGCAAAGTTACAATTCGATGTAACTTTGCCAAGAATCTGTCTCACCGCATCGTCCAAATGGTAATCCATCCTACAACATTTCAAATGTTAGAATCTTGTGCAAGATATAATAGATAAAACATAATATGAGAAAATTAAACTAATCGAATGACATTCACTACTATCCGCAATAATCAATAGATAATGGAACAACAGATAATGCAATAATGGAATAATCGAATGACATTAACTAAATAATTTTTTATTTTAATTGTTAATTGATTATGTCATTATTTCTTACTTTAATCGTTCATTGAATAATTTATTAATTTTTTATATAATATTTAATTATAATTAATAGAATATTAAATAAACAATCGAATATTTAATATTTTATTATTTACAACTAAATAAAATTTTATTATTTTAATATTAATTTTTAATTGAATATTTCATTATTTATTATTTTAATTGTTAATAGAATATTAAATACATACTCGAAATATAACATTTAAATAAACAATCGAAATAAAAAATTTAAATAAAAAATTCACTACTACACTCTTTTTTGTTACTAATAAATATTAAACAAACTATCGAATATTAAACAAACTAAATAATTAATAGAATATTAAATAAACAAACTATCGAATATTTAATATTTTATTATTTACAACTAAATAATATTTTATTTTGAAATAAACTACTTCTTGTAACTAAATAGTAATCAAACTATTAAAATATACAAATTAAATAAACTAATAAATTAAATAAATATTTTAAATCGTTTATTTTTATTGTTTGTAAACAAATTAAATAAGTAATTTAAAATAAATTCTTTAATTGTTTATTTAATATTTCATTGTAAAAGAATAATTTATAATTGTTTATAATATTAATTATAATTAATAGAATATTAAATAAAAAAATCCAATATTTAATAGTTTATTATTTATAACTAAATAATATTTTATATTTTACAAACTCTTTTTTCGTGAATTTTTCAAGTTGTTTACAAAATAAATTTAATTGTTTATGTAATATATAAATTAATTATTTATTTTCATTGTTAAATAAGTTAATTATTTATTTAAATTAAATATTAAATAAATAATTAAAAATTCAAGACAAAACTAAACTATAATTAATATTAAATAATAAAATTAGAAATTAATTTTAAATTAAATATCAAATAAATATTTAAATAAAATATTTATTTAATATTATTTGAAAAAAAATTAAAAAAAAAAAACAATTCTGGACCGTTGGCAGCGGCCTAGTTAACTGATCTGGGCCATCTGGCAGTTGCCCAGTTAACTTAAGTAGGCCTTGCCAGACGGCCCAACATGCTTTATTTATTCAATGATTTCAACCATGCTTTGTAAAATAACATATAATAGTTTTCAAAACTCACCTTGTTCAAGGGAAATGGCGATTCCGGTCTGGGTCGTCGGTTTTTTGGCCGTCGTTCTTGCTCTCGCCGTCGGGGTTCAAGATTTTTTTTGTCCTCTCTCTCTTCCAGTCACGTGTGAGGGTAAAAATTAAAAAATGCTTGACTTTTAAGTTTTATTAGTTTTTTCTTTTTTTTTTTAATACTGGTCGAAGGTTATTTTGGAAAATGGGCCAGGTCACCGGGTATTTTTAACAATTTCTTCTAGATATTGCCTAGGGCAACAGAGATAGAAAGTAGTGGGCCTAACTTGCCCACATTTTTATGGCTACCGATGGTTCATTCAATGGTGTCAGTAGGTTGGCCTGGTCTCATGGATTGTCCTTGATTTCATTGGGCTTTTGCTGGGTGGCTAGTTATCGTTGTGAGATGGTGATTTGAGTGGTTGATGATGTTTGTTTTATTTAAGGGAAATTTTCATAATTAAATGGTTAAGTTTCACTCATTTTAAATTTTAGACATAATGTTTAGAATTTAAAATTTCAATTTTTTTAAGGTTTAAAATTTCAAATCTCAATTTTTTTTATAAAAAAATTTTATTTATAAAATAATTAATTAAACATATATTTTATTAATTAAATATATTAAGGTCACAATTCTATATAATTTGGTCACAAATTCTATATAATTGGTCATATATTATTAATTGATCACAAATCACAAATTTTACATGTCACAAATTATTTTACGATCACAATTCAAAAATTTTATAAGTCACAATTTGTTCATCGGTCACAAATAAAAAATTGAAACATCACAAATTATTTTACGATCACAATTCAAAAAATTTATGTCACAATTTGTTCATCGGTCACAAATCAGAAATTTTATAAGTCATATTATTTTACGGTCACAAATAAGAAATTTTATAAGTCACAAATTATTTTACGATCACAATTCAAAAATTTTATAAGTCACAATTTGTTTATCAGTCACAAATAAAAAAATTTATACATCACAATTTATTCATCGGTCACAAATCACAAATATTATAAGTCACAACTTAGTAGATAATCACAAATTGTCAAATTATCGATCACAAATTAACAATTTTTTAGGTCACACATTATTTTTTGGTCACAATTTATATTTTTCATTGATCACATATTGTTTATCGGTCACAAATTAATGAATTTAATGGTCACAAACGATCAATATTATTGCTGGTATTTTTTAGCTCCAGTCATTCGATTTAGTCTATTACAGTACGTTGTGATGGTATTCCCTGTAGTTCCAATCATCACAGTCCCGGAGTAACACCCAAGGGTGAAGTTGCAGGTTACCATGAACAGATAGATGATCGGTTGCAACTAATCATTCAAAACCACGAAAGTGAAGTATTAAAACTATATCACGTAGTTTTCTGCGCATAAGCCTCTTAGTGTAAGATTTTCTGTAAATGGAGTTAATAATTTTGGTTCACGAAACCAAGTAAAGCAAATAGAACTACAATTGAAACACGTAGAAACAGAAAAACGTCAATTAACTGTTGAAACTAGAATTTATCATAATCTGGAAAATATTGATGGAGTACTTGATAGGGCATAACTTCATACCAAATCTGCAAAAGATCTATAAAATAAATTTACACCACAGAATCCATAACAACAGATATTACGAGGGAAAAATCAAAACAGTTAGAACTTCAAAGTTCTAACACATATTCTCTTTCATCTTTATTTACAGTTGTTGAATCAAATCTCTCAAACCCAAAACGTCTTCAACGCCTATGGAGACCGCCACCACCCACTGCCAGAAGAAGAAGCCACAGTGATGAGAAGAGAGGAGACTGTAGAAAAGAGAGAGTGAAAAGAGAAGAGACCGAGAGAAGAGAGGAGGAAGAAAATTGGATTGGGATAAATTGATTAGGGTTTGGGATGAAATATCTGATTTTTGAAAAGTGAAAACTTATATCTGAAATTTGAAGTTGAATCTTGAAAATTCTGATTTTGTGTAATTTCCACTTTATTTAATGTAAGAAAACTTCGGGCCCATGATTTATTATTCGTGCAAGTTTTTGTGGTTTAGATTATTAGACGAAGGCAGGAGCAACCCTAGTTTCGACATCAAGATCAAGAGAGTTGCCTCAACAGAATCAATCTTGGCTGAATAATCGTTCATTAATTTAATCAATATAACATGGTCCGATCCCATGACCCCTCGTCAGGTCTAGGGAGTTGTTTGGTCCCTATTTATTTTCTTTCAAAAAATGCATTTTGCAATAGTATTATGATGGATAATGTTTGGTTAAAATATAAGAAAAAATTATGGATTTTTCGTGTAATATTATTTTATTGAAGAATGTATGGTTGAAATAAGTCAAATCACCGTAAAAGAATGCACTTTAATGAAAAAAATGAGGCAATGTGTAATTTTAAATACATCTAATTTTCTTAAATTATAACCTTGTTTGATCTCTATTTTTCAAAATACACTTTTATCTATTTTCTTTTCAACCAAACATTTTTCAATAAAATAATATTACACACAATCCAAAAAAATTTCCTTCATTTTTATCCACACACTCTCCATCAATTTACTATTTCAAAATACATTTCACACACACAAAAATGGGGCTCCAACAAACCTATATCTTTTTAAAAGATAAAATTCATCCACGAGTAGAATAACATTAATAGAGGGCGAGCCTTTCCCTGTTCAAATTCTATATTGAAAGTGCAAAGGAGAGTTCGACAAACGCCATTTGCCTCGTCTCTGATAAAACAACAAACTAATCAATGAAAAGAACCTACATATAGAGATGTCAACGAGTCGGGCAGAGCCGATTCGCAAGCCAAAGCTTGCGGCTTGTGCGCGGCTTAGTAAGAAAAGCGCGAGTTGAGCCGAGCCAAAGCTCAGTCGAAATTTAGAGGCTTGACTCGAACTTTTGATTCAAGCTTCACTAAGCCGAGTCGGCTCACGAATTTTTTAATTTTTTTAAATTCATGTAAAGAAGTAAAACGAGTGCTTCTTTTCGACTAAAATACGATAAATAGATATCCATATAGATATGGGAATATATATAAATCAGAGTACAATTTTAAGGTGTGTAAATATTCTGATATTTACTTGTAAAATTAAAAATATTGGAATAAAAAATATTTTTAAGTTTCAACACCATAAGATAACAAATAATATTGTATTAACTCCTATATAATAAAATTTAAAATTTATATCAATAAAATATAACGGAAATATTAATGAATATGATAATAAATTATAAATATAGATAGTTGTAACATAATTATTAATATTAAATATGCAAGCATATTTATATATAAGTTATACTTATTGATTTAAGTTTTAAATTAAATATTATTAAAACAAAGAAATTGAAAATTGGCAACAATTTTCATAAAAGTCATCAATTTTTACTGCAATGTCCCCATTTAATTTCAACCAGTTAAGAGTTGGGGCTTCCGTCCTCTCTCATCTTCAGGCGGATAGAAGTTGTTCGTCCAATTGTTTTGCAGTTCTTGATATTCAGTCGCATATATTAGAACATCACGGTCAGCGTCCAGTGTTGGTGAAAATTCTTGCATTCCTTTTCTTCCAACCATTCCTCTTTTCGCATTCTGACCCCAAATCTCTCAATTGAAAACTCACCTGAGTCCACACTTGATGTTGCTCCATCATGTATTAGATATAGGTTGTCATGTTGATGGTAGGATTTTGGTTTTCAGAATTTGTTGAAGATGCGGTTTCATGGGGTTATTGGGAGGTTTTGATTGTGGTTTGTAAATAATATTAATGAAACTCTAAATTCTAGAAATGAAAGTAAAAATAGGGGTAATTAAATGCACCAAGATGCCAAACATTAGGCCATTTGTAAACTCTATTGATAAGTTTCATATGCTCAACAAAATTTTGTTTGATGACAATGTTGTTTGTATTGCACAAGTCAAATGAGATTATATCAAATATGGCAGGACGAAACATGTTTATCCAAAGATCTTTCATACACATAAGTTTCAGAAGAATGACGACATCGATATTTAACAAATTTGCTCAAGTGACAATGTGACTGATCTATTTACAAAAGCACCGTGAGCATCTACATTTACGAAATTGGTTCACAAGATTGGAATGTGTTGACTAAAAAAATTTCAGTGATCAATATTAAGGGGAGTAGTTGTACTCTTTTTCCTTTGTTTAAGTTTTATCCCACTAGGTTTTCCTAACAAGATTTTGAGATAACATTTATTTTTAATACTCCAAAACAACTGTACTCATTTTCCTTCTTTTTTTGTCCCATTGAGTTTTTATCGAACAATATTTTAACAAGGCAGATATTTTGTAGTTTGTCATTCAAGGAGGAGTATTATAAATGATAAGTTTATTAGTGAATGACAATTGTATCCCTACGGCCCTGAGAATTATTATCATTGTATCCATAATGCTTACAAATTTATTGACTTTTATTCTCTCTTCCATTTTTCTCTCGTCACAACACAACTAAAATTTTCCTTTATGTTTTTGAATTGGGTCCTCAATTCTTTTAAAAAGGCGCGACAAAACTACAAGACGGGACTAAATAAAAGGCCTAAAACACATGAGGACCTAGATCCTTAATGGACTTAAGCCGGTCAACCCAGCTAGACAATATACCTGATTAAATAAAAGGCTAAATGATTTTTTTTATTGAGTAATGTTATTTATAATTATGATGATGGAATATTGATAACATGACATTTATGTGGAATCATGGGATTGAAAAGTTCAATTTTTATGAGAGTGAAGAGGAGTAGAGAGATAAATGTGATGAATAACGAATTGTCACATTATCACTCTTTGATTGATAAATTTTTTTTATTACTTAAACCAAAATCATATTAACCTATTTATCTCTAGAGAGATTAGACTAAAAAAGAAAAGGTGCCTTTTTTTTTTAAAATCAATTTTATTATGATCTTCTTATACATTTCAAAAGTAAAATAACTTGATAAAGAAATATTTCTTATTATTTTGAAAAATGAAAATCTAAAAACCTCATATCCAATGAATCTTTCTTTCATCATTAATGAGGATGAGTTTGGTGGGTCGGAAGGGGACGTAAGTCAGGAAGAGGAAGTGCTTGATATATGTCTTGTGTACACAATTTTTTCTTAATATTTGGTTGACAATATTTCCTCCCACAAACATTTCAAACTCATTGGTTTAAGGAATAAAATGGGCATACGAATTAAACTATTATGTAGTTTTCGCTAAACTTATAAAGTTTCTTTAAATTTATAAATTAATTTTTATGAAAGTTAAAAATAAGTTATTTAATTTAATGATTGAGAATTTTGAATTCCTACTTGGGACATTTAAGAGGATTCAATTTATTTTTCAAAAGTTATAGAGAAATTGGGTTTCAATCGATCACAGTTGATGATAAAGAGATTGCTCTTGTTAAAAAAAAATTAGGGTCTCATAATAATTTGTCGTCTAGGGTCTCAAGATTCTCAAACTAACCCTTATAATGCCAATTTTCTTTGAATAGCGGATCAAACTTTTTAAGTAACTGGAATAAAGAATAAGATAAGTTTGCACCAAGTAGAGATGCACTAGGGATTGAAGGGAGATTTCTATGTTAAATTAGAAGAGGAGACCAGAAACAAAATGGACACTAATTTCTTGAAATAAAGATAAGTTAACATTTCCTTGAAGTCGGATGAGTATGTTTGGTAGTACTTATAAGCTGTGAATCGTATCAAATATGTAAATAAAAATTATGTTTTAGTTTTAATTTTAGCTTTGCTCAACATGCTTGGGAACTTTTAATATAATCTAACCATATGCATTCTCTTTCACCCTTGTGACATTTTGGGTAGAAGATGGAAATCATGTTCCAGCTTGCGAGAATATGCTAAAGTACGTAGCAATAATATTTCAAAATGGATCTACATCGACTAGTGGGATGAAATTTGTCTCTTCCATATCGTATAGCTTCCCTCGTTTCTATCTCACTCGATATTCCATGTTTACGTTTGATATTGGATTTTGCTATTTATACACCAAAATGTGTTTGATATTGGGTTTACTATTTTTATTAAGGACTAAAAGTGGCAGGTACGATTGCAAATCAATGCTTATGAATAAACAAACAATACAGAAGATTATTATAAGCACCATAAAACAAAATGATTCCACGAATTATTCGTCCAGTCCTATACAAACATTCATTCAGAAACCGTATAAAGTTTAGAGACTACATAGCAGATGTTCGAAAGCTTTATCAGGTTTTGATTCTTCTCTGATAATATTAGAGATTTTCCATCGAAACCAGCTTCGCAATCGCGTGCCGAATTCTCAACATCAATCGCCAGTTTATCCAATCCATCGAAAGTTTCAGAATCCAAATCACTGATTGCTTCAGAAAGTACCTGAAGAGCTTCCTTATAATCTCCCTGGCATTTCCTCATAGCCTCCATAATCTCAGGCTTGGCGTGCCCTACCATGTTCTTAAGTGAAATGTCAATGTAATCACGGGTATTTGTCGCATTTTTATATGCCAGCCCGAATACTATATACGAAAGAAGATATCGATTGGCTTTCGGGGCCCGTGGATCGGAGTAAACTGCAGCCTTGCAGAAACTGAAATTTGTAGTGTTTTTGCACACTTGGGTGGCTAGTTCAGAAGAATTTACATCAGGAATGGCCGAAGTGGGACACAAGAACGTGGAAGTTAAACAACAAATGGAGAAAATGGAGAGCCACAAAGAACTAGAAATGGTCGTTTTCATTTTGTTTTCAGATCAAAGAATGAGCTGAAAAAGAAAATGCTAGCCTGGTAAAAAAATGAGAGTTGAGTCTTTGGTTTTATATGCATGAGAGAGAGAGAGTAATGCAAAATGAGAACGTAATTAATAATAAGTTAAAACTTTTGGAAAAAAAAAAAAAAAAAGCTGGCAATTCCGTTTCAGTAATTATGGAATGGGAAATTAACTAAATTACTGGAAATTATTTAAATTAATTTATGGTTTTGACTTTTGACTCCACGCGTGCGTTTTTTACTAACGGATACGGCATCCCACCTTGCCCCCCTCCCCCCCCCCCCCCCCCAACCCACAAAATAAAATTATTTAACTTATGATTTTTAAAATATGCCCCCTCTTTAACTTTTGTAGTTAAAAATTCTTAGAATATGAGGTTAACTTAGTAATTTTATTAACTTAGAAACTTTTTAACTATTTAAACAAAGGTGGTTATATTGTCACCACAATTTTTATTTGATACATCACATTTTAATTGCAGTTAAGTTTTTCAATCTTTGTACGTTGTAACAATTATTTCTTTATTTTTTTCGTCGAATTTTATCTTCGACTTTTCATTAATTAGTATGTCTTGTCCTTGATGATGATTGAAAAAAAAAATTATTGTATTGATTGAAAAAAAAAATCATACTTAAATTTTACCTTCATTGGATGGAAAATTGTGACTCCGGATGAAATTAATAAAATTATTCTAATTAAAATTAATAAAAAAAACTTAATTTCATTGAATGTACATTTAGCATTATTCTAATTAAAATTAATAAAACATATAGAGTTTAAATTAAGAACTAGTCAATAGAATGTATAATGAAGTCTGCTAAAAAAAAAAAAAAAGAATCGTCCATCTTATTGTTATGAATAATGATATCACGCATTTAAATAAATCATATCTCATCGCATTTAAATGTGTTCTTCAATTAATGTCACGTGTGTGTTATCACCTAGAGTGCTGTTAAATACTTGTGAAACTAGATATTAGATATCATTACTCTATTATAGTCTTTGATCGACCTTGTATTTTACTCTAAAAAAATTCATTTTCCTCACTATTTGTTTATTTCAAAATTTGCATATGAATCATAAATGAGAAAAACTATATTTTGAAGGAAAATAATCCACCTAGACAGATGACTTGGCAAGAAACGAAAATAATATGAGTAATGCTATGTAACCCCATTGAGGTTACAACTCCAGTTTAAGTGGCTCTAAATAGTATGTTAAGCCCTTGTTTTATCCACATTATTTTTTTCATTCTCATTTCTTTACTCGTTTTCAACCACACATTCTTCGATAAAATAATATTTTTCATCACATCAATAACTTTTCCTTTTTTTTCAACCACATATTTCTCATCACATCATTTCAAAAAAATGCATTTTCTCATTTTAATATGCACCAAACACACTCTAAATGAAAGTTAAAAGTTGGGCTTTTAACCTATCATTTAGAACCATCTAAATTGGGGTTGTAGCCTCACTTTTAACTTTCATTTAACCTATCATATAGAGTCACCTAAACTGGAGTTGTAACCCCAGTGAGGTTACATAACATTACACAAAGAATATACTTGAGAGACATAAATAAATAAGAAAAAGGAAAAAAAGAATAATGTTGTTTCAAGAGGTTCAATGACAAGCAAAAAATGAGCATATTGACTTGACAATTTTTTATTAGCAATTTTTTGTTTATATATATATATTGAGGGATAATTTTTCTTGTACATCAAAGGAGCCCATCAGCACACCCTCCAATATAGGGATGTCAACGAGTCGAGCCGAGCCCGAGCTTTTTTGGACCGAGCTTTTTTGGGCCCGAACTGAGCCGAGCCGAGCCCAATCAAAAAAAAATGAGGCTTGGCCCGAGCTTTTGACCCGAGCCTTAGCGGGCCGAGCCCGAGCCGGCTCGATTTTTTTTTTTTTTTTGTGGCACCTTATAGGCTTATGTCGGATAACATGTTAGATTTATAAATGAGTAACTATCCATTATAACAAAGTAAGAAATCTTTTTAATGATCGATTTAAATTTTCTTACAAATTTTAGTAACCATTGATGAAATTAGCTCAATTTTTAAATGTAATTAAGCAATATATATCACTAATAATTTCACTTAATATAGAATAATAAACATTTGTGTAAATGAGAAAATGCTTACTTTAAATATTTAGGTACTTAGAGTTTTAGAGAAATGAAAACAGTAATAAACTAATAATACAATAAATATTAAACAAACAAATATCACCCATTTTTCAAAATAATCTATGTGATACATTATGAGATAAATTTGTCACTTATAATTAGTTTATTAGTTTCATGATGAGTGAAATAAGTTGGCAAATTTTGATTTTTTTTTTTTGCGGGCCGACCCGAGCCACACGGGCCGGGCCGGCTCGGGCCGAGTCCTCAAAATGAGGCTCGGTGGAACCGAGCCCAAGCCGTGCGAGCCGCCGAATTTTTTTGCCATCCCTACTCCAATAGGGGGGACTGGGGGAGCCATGTATCCATTATGGCTCCATGTTTGGTTGAAATGATTGTCATGGCTAAAATCTTGTTTATCATTATGGTATAGTCCACACTGCTGAGTTGTTGCATATGTAATCCAATTACATGAGTATAATCTGCCTTTGTTTGGCGTTCAAGAGCCCCCACATTAATTTACTGCTGTATATTTTTTGGAAATTACTTGAATAAATTTATCCTTTTATACCCTAAAAACGAAGAAATCAAATCATTATGCATATAAACGATCTTTTCCAATAATGCAAAATGAGAACTTAATTAATAATAAGTTGAAACTTTTTAAAGGAATTGGAAAAAAAAACTGGCAATTCCGTTTCAGTAATGTATGTGTATATATTTCTTCTGTTGCAATTGACAATGATCAGGTTCAGGGACAAATTCTTGCTCCAGATCTTGTTCAAGAAGCGATTTCGGATCAAGACTTCATTACAAAATTTCCTATACACAATCAAGAGATTGTTCCAGAAATTCAAACTCAACAACCTCAAGAACAAACATCATTAAGGAAATCCACTATAAAAGGGAGAAAGACAATTCTGGATATTTTTATAGTCTCTCTCCAATAAAATAAGGATGACATGTATTGGTGAAAGAAGATCTGATCAATCAACTTTCATCAAATAATGCAAAGTAATAACTCTCAAAAGTGGATTGATGCCATGAATAAGGAGTATAAGTCTATACAAGACAATAAAGTTTGGGATCTTGTTCCATTACCAGAAAGTGCGAAACTCATTGGTTGCAAATTGATATTTAAAACCAAAAGGGATTCGAATGGTAATGTGAAAAGATATAAGGCTCGTCTTGTGGCTAGAGACTTTATTCAAAAGGAAGGCATTGACTACAAAGAGGCTTTCTCTCTAGTTTCAACGAAAGACTCTTTCAGGACAATTATGGCACTTGTTGCACATTTTGATCTTGAGCTACAATAGATGGATATTAAGACGACGTTTTTCAATGGTGACATTGATGAAACGATCTATATGGTACAACCAGAAAACTTTGTGTCAGGAGACCCAAAGAATATGGTTTGAAAATTAAAGAAATCCATCTATGGGCTTAAGTGAGTTTCCCGTTAATGGTATCACAAGTTTCATCAAGTAATTGTCTCATTTGGTTTCGAGATGAATGTTGTTGGTGATTGTGTGTATCACAAGTTCAGTGGGAGTAAACGTATTTTCCTGATTTTGTATGTTGATGACATACTGCTTGCCACTAATGATATAGACATGTTGCACAAAACTAAGAGATTTTCATCAAGGAGTTTTGAGATGAAAGATCTTGGTGACGTCTCTTTTGCATTAAAGATTTGGATACATCGGGATTACTTTCGAGGTATTCTTGGATTGTCACAAAAGAGCTATATCGATAAAGTATTTAAAAGGTTTGGCATGCAGGACTGTAAATCAGTTGATACCCCTATTGATAAGGGAGACAAGTTTAGTCTCAATTAATGCTTCAGGGATAAATTTAAAGAAAATGAAATACGTAAAATTCTCTATGTTTCAACAATTGAGAATCTAATGTATACTCAAGTTTATACAGATCTGGATATAGCATTCATTGGAATGCTAGACAGATATTTAACTAAATTTCGGGATGGAAATTTGGAAAGCAGCCATAAGGTTATTCAGTGTTTATAGAGAACTAAGGATTACATGATCACATTCAGGAAAATCAGACCAATTGGAGATCGTTGGATAATCTGATTATGATCATGGAATTGACTGCAAAATATTGTCACTGGGCTGCATATTTTGGATGGAATTGAAAGGCCATTTAAGTTAAGTTATTATGTGACAATAGCAGTCTTGTATTCCAACGGGAACATGACGATGTCAAAGTCTAAAGACATTAAGTTCCTAGTTGTTAAGGAAAGAAATCAGAGTGGTTAGATTTCTATAAAGCATATAGAAACAAACTCCATAATCATGAATCCATAGTAAATGGATACCACCCAAGGTCTTTCATGAGTATATTACTCACATGGGTGATTCATCTTTTGATGATATGCCAGTCCAGTGGGAGTTTGTATTTGGATGTTGTCTGTTTTAGACACATATTTTATCCATGGATATTCGGTTAATTTCAGAAATAAAGTATTCAGTTCAGTTCCACTCTAATTAAAGTTTATGGTTGATCTCACTTAAGAAATAAGGTTGGACCAGTTGGAAATAGACATGTTGGATCACATAACATGTAATTTCCATGCTACACTTCCATAATTGATCTATGTCATTTGGTTATATAGGTGTACGTGACCATTGATGGATTTAGTCACGTTAAATGTGACGAAAATCGCTTTGATCCTATATCAATATGACTGATGGACGAGATTGTTTGCAATACCCATAATAATAATAATAATAATAATAATAATAGCAAAAATTTGAGCTCATAAGGTTGTGCACATTTGAAAGGTTACATGTTTGGCCCAGTGGGAGATTGTTGGAAAGTTCTAACATAATTGGGGCCACACGTAACGTATTAAAATGTGTGGTGCTATTATTTAAAGTTTATTAGTCAATTAAAGTGATCTACCAAAGATGAATTTTGACTAATGGGTATTAAGTTTCATGGAATGAAAGTGTAGAGACCGGATATTTGTTTCAAATTAATGAGGGACTGATTTGAATCAAATGAAAGATAATGACCATTCATTATCTTATTCCTATTAGAGGGGTCATGGTCCCCAATTGTTGGAGTTCTTCAAGCTTCTCTACATCCCCATCAATGGAGAGCAAATTTGATAAGGAGATCACCAATCAATTGGAAGATCATAACCAATTCCGGCGAAGAATCAGACACCTATGGATCTATGGTTCAAGGTACGCTTCTGTTTTCATTTTGATATTCTCGTTAATTTCAACATGGACGATTACAAGGTTGATTATTGATTGTTTTAGATCAATAATCCTTAATATATTTTCTATCACTGTCCTCTGCATACAAGCGAAGAAATATGAAACAAAAATATCCTTTTTTTGGCGTCTTATTCCTTGCTCTGAAGCCTTGAAAACCCACCATCAAAGCCCTCGCATGAAACGAGCTCGTGAGACGAAGACATGCAATTTTTTAAGGGATGTCCAGGTTACCATTTTTACAATGTTTAGAATTGTTCTCGGATAAATTTTTGTTGCCTTTTTTATATGTATGTTCGAATGTACGTGCAAATGTACAGAGTACTGATATGGTGCATTTCTTAATTGCTTTTTATGTGTGTTGATGGACAGACTGATGGTATATTCTATTTTGAATATTGGGAATGACTCTCTTTTAGTGGAATGAATAGATCTCTCAATGATGAAGCTATCTCAATTAACAATCTTAAGAAAAATATTCTGTACGTGTTTTGGTATATATAGATATGTCAAGAAATCAATGGGCCGAGAAAAAAGCCTTTAAAATGCGAAATAAAATTTTTTCCGTATAAACTGTCGCTCGAGCGAGGGTCCAGCGACAGTCGAGTGACAAGGTGTTGCTCGAGCGAAGGAGGGGCGACGGTCTAGCGACGATGTTTCTGCTTTTGTAACTCGAACCAACCCTTGGCGAAAATCCGCGCCGTTTTCTTCATTATTCCAAACTCGAAACCCTATACCTATTTAATTAACTTTTAAGCAAATTGCACATTACTCATTGAACTATTACAATCTATCAAATTAAGTCATTTTGTTCACAAAATTTGCCAATTACAAAATCAACTAAAACCTAACAAACTCTCCATTTGACATTCTGTGACAAAACACTAATATATGTCAAGACAGTAATAAAATAAAAGTTACAGACTCAAAACAATGACACAACCTAAACTACAAACTGTCTTGAACGAACTCTGCAGTACCTATTTCCTGAAATAGACAACTCAAATACCAGTGTAAAATGTGTGGAAAACATGATCAATGATAATCACAGTTTAAACAATTCAATTGTAGGTGTCATTTAAGCAATTGTAACTCATATAGCATATTTTTCAGTTTTAAATCACAAGTTAAACCAAGACACGGTATCAATGCAACCCAACATACCAAAATGAAACATTGACACTGTAAAAATATCAAAAACTTAATTTAGTGAAACTGAATTCAAACAAATATGCATGTGCTCCCCCTTACTGCAAACTCTCAATGTGTTTAAGCAGTAGATAAATGTATTTATGTCTCATCCCAAACGACCCCTTAAAACATAAGACATAAGTAAAAAAGTCAATGCAATGTATATCAAGTCAAATGTCAAAGTGTATTTATGTCTCACCCCAACGACCCCTCAGACATAATATAAAATGTAAATCATAAAATTCAAAAAATGATATCAATTTTATATATAGCAAAAATATTAAATACATCCAGATATCATACATCATGTAAGCCTAAAAATCTAGATACAGACTCCTATAAACAAAAGCTGCCTATCGACTCTACTCTTCCTTTTTGTCACACAATGACAATGGATAAGTCTATATCTATGAAGCATCGCAGTGTCATCAACATCATCAGAGCCCGTCCTCTCCTCAGAAGCATCATCCCAATAACGACGAATCCATCATAGTCCACATTGTAACTATCCAACAACACTTTGAAGTGTAGCGAACTCGGCAGTGTTTTGGTTACAAATTTTTTATATCACAAATTATCAAATTAACTGATTACAAATATTCAATAAAATGGCTACAAATTATTTTTCATCTTCCCACCTCACCCCACCACTTCCTTCATCATTGGCACCACCCACAACCCACCATCATCACCACCAAAGCACCACCATCGCTTGCATCACACCCCACCCCACATCCACACCCCACCCCACCACCACTACAATCGGCATCATTGCACCACCACCTACATATCACAACTACAACCGTAGATTCACCCCATCACTATGATCCCCACACACCACTGTACATGTCCGCACCATCACAGATCACACACTACCACAAATCCACACCATTTCTCTGTCTAACCATCGCACACATAACAACAGTGTGGTACCGCTAATCCACACTACCGCGGATCACACAACACCATAGATCACCACATATTCATACGTTTTCTTTGTTTGACCACCGCATACACAACAACATCGTGGTGCAGCAAGTGGTGGCAACGAGCCTATTCACAAGCCCAAGCTTGAAGCTCAATATCTCGAGTTTTTGGGCTCAACCTGAGCCCGAGCTTGGATTGTCCTTAGAAAATGGGGCTTGGTCCGGGCTTTGGCTTGAGCCTTTGTCGAGCTGAGACGACTTATTGGCTTTTGAGGTTTTTATTTTTTACTCAAATATACGAAAAATTGATTGTTAATGTTGTTACGCGTTTTCTATATCGTAAAATATACCGCAACCGTATGGTATCAAGTTTTGAAATATAAGATCAAATAGGGATGCCGAACCCACAAGAATTGATATTTAATTCCTACTAAGTACTATAATTATTTCAACTTCTATTTTATTTAGAAAATCAAATTTTAGAATCAATGTTTTTATACTAAAGAGTTGTTTGAGCCCCATTTTTTTTTTTTCAAAAAATACATTTTGCAATAGTGTTATGATGGAGAATGTGTGATTAAAAAATAAGAATTTTTCTGATTTGCGTGTAATATTATTTTATTAAAAAATATGTG
>JAGHKM010000101.1:0-38455 GCA_019097785.1 Fraxinus excelsior
TAGTTTCACGATAAACGAACAAGTTTGGTTTTTGTCATGTCACGGACATTTCCCGTCACATGTATTGCCCTGACACATTGCTAGATGTCAATCTGGGACAACGAATGTAAATTGATGATAAATTAAAATGGGTATTTTAATTTATCAGTTTTGATTAGATCAAAATAATAATTCACGTCGTTAGACATCGTGATCGGGAACCTAATGGGTCACACACAAAAGAGAATCAGAAGAATGATATTTACCAATTAATTAATTGACAAGTGTTGGATAATTAATTAATTGGGTTGCTTATTAATAGGCCCGAATTAATTAATTGGATTAATTAATTCATGGACCGGATTTAATTAATTTGATTAATTAAATATTGGACCGGGTTAAGTTAAGAGATGGGCCAGCCCGTTTGGACTTATATTAATAAGCTGTTAGGGTTTGAAAACAGTTATGGAATTATTCATTATTCTTGCTAGCACGAGAAAAGAAAACCCTGGCCGTCATTCTTATTCTCTGTGTGGATCACCATTGGAGGCTGGACAATTGGACAGCTTGGATTGTAGATCGTGATCATTGGAGTTCGTGAATCAGCAAAAAGAGTTTGCAGAATTCATCAAGGTATTATTTCTATCACAGTTTCTATCTAAACATAAAGCAGATCCTTGTTTGGGAATCGAAATTGCTTTACTTCCGCTGCGCATGATTAAGTAGGTTCCCAACAAATACTTGGAGTGAATGTTCATTATAGCGAAGGATATTATGAACTACTTTTCTTGTGTCTATAGTTTTATCCCTACTTAGAGAAGTCTACTGTCTAAGTTGGCTTTCTTGACCATCGCTTGGAACCATGTTGTTTGAACTGGCCGGTTGCTGGTTCAAAGTTGAATTCAAATTTTGATGATTATAGCAATAATATGTGCATGGGTGGTTATAATGTTCACGGTGGGCGTTACAACATTCGGTTGCCACATTTCGGTAATAGCCTGTAGATTCATTCACAAAATTTGTTTCAGAATTCAAAAATTCATCAAGAAATATAAAACATTAATATAAAAATGTTTTAGTAAGCGATTACAAAGAATCAAATGACTGTTTATTTAAACCAAAAAGAGATCAAGAACGGAGTTTTTTAATTTAAAAATTACCTTAAGTAATTTGTTGTTTGATTGCGTCGGGAAATTTCTCATCTAATGTATGTTATATATTGTTCAAAACTAAACGGAATGAAATGAAGAAAAAAATAATAATAATATTTTTAGACCCATGAAGTCGCATGAGCTTACTCCGTGCGACCGCATGGAGTAAGACATGCAGGGACATTTTGTCCCCGCATTGGGCCATGCGAATGCATGACAATTAATTCTGATCGTTGGAAGTCATTTTTGACCGTTTGGGGTTCAAACTTGGTGGCTTTTGGAGGATTTTTTGCTCCACTTCGTATAACACTATTTGTAGGCTATAAATAAGTGGTTTGTGATCAACAAAAAATAATTAGGAAACATACAAAAATCTATAGCCCCATTTTAAGAGAAAATTTTCATTCCAAGTTTTAATTTTCCTTCTTCATATTCAAAGTTCTTGAGTGTTCTTGAATTTTAAAGGATTTTGCTTGATTGCTTGAGCATTAATCCTTTCAAGGCTTGTTTAAATCTTGCAAACCATTTGTCATCAACCCTTTAAGCATTAAATCAATCTTAGAGAGGGCAAATATTGTTTGAGGACAACGATATCGTGATCAAGTCTTGTGGTGGATATTTCAAGTTTGATTTCTGTCTTCAAGTTCGTGTTTGGTAAGTTTTAATTTTCCTTCTTCATATTCAAAGTTCTTGAGTGTTCTTGAATTTTAAAGGATTTTGCTTGATTGTTGAGCATTAATCCTTTCAAGGCTTGTTTAAATCTTGCAAACCATTTGTCATCAACCCTTTAAGCATTAAATCAATCTTAGAGAGGGCAAATATTGTTTGAGGACAACGATATCGTGATCAAGTCTTGTGGTGGATATTTCAAGTTTGATTTCTTGTCTTCAAGTTCGTGTTTGGTTGCTGCAACATTGATTTATTTCTTCAATTCTTGGTGTATTCTTCATTTATTTGATAAGAATCTCAAACAATATTTCATAAATGGAGAACGAAAGCACGATGACTACAATCAAATTGATGAACCAAGACCTTGTACGGTTGGATCGCTTTGATGGTATGAATTTCACAAGATGGCAAGACAAACTGAAGTTTCTACTTACAACATTGAAGATATTCTACATACTTGATCTGGAATTGACACCATTACCGGAACCTACAAATGGAGAAATCGATGCGGTAAGGGCTGAAAGACAAAAACGCCAAGAAAATGAACTTATATGTCGTGGTCACATCCTAAATGCTCTATCAGACCGGCTATATGATCTCTACACCAACACTTCATCGGCAAAGGAAATTTGGAACACTTTGGAGAACAAATACAAAGCCGAAGAAGAGGGAACAAAGAAATTTCTAATTTCGAGGTATTTTGATTTCAAGTTTCTTGAAAATATTCCCCTACTTCCCCAAATCCATGAATTGCAAGTACTTGTGAATAAGTTGAAGGCGATAAAGATTGAAATTCCGAAAACTTTCCAAGTGGGGGCTATCATTGCCAAACTTCCCAAAACTTGGAAATGATACCAGAAGAAAATCATGCATAGTTTCGAAGACTATTCTTTGGAACAATTGCAAAAACATCTTCGAATTAAAGAGGAATCAAGGGCAAGAGATAAGAGTGATAACTCTTATGAAGGCACATCTAAAGCCAATGTCGTGGAGAAATCTGAGCCGTCTACTAAAACCAACAAGAGAAAGCCTTCAAGGAACTTCAACAATTCCAAGAAAAAGACCAAAGGTAGTTGTTTTGTGCGTGGAAAATATGAACATTATACAAAAGAATGTCGATACTAAAAGAATAACACCGAAAGAAAAGTGAACTACATCAAAGAAGACAATATTGTGGCCACCAGTTAGTGAAATCAATCCAATCAAGGGAAAGATTCACGGGTGGTGGTATGATACATATGCAACTGTACATGTATCATATGATAAGTCATTATTCAAGACTTATTTCAAAATCGATGGAGAACAAGAGATTCAAATGGGTAACGAGGTCAGATCCAAAGTGTATCGAAAAGGAAACGTATATATTATCTTCACTTCCGACAAGACGGTTACTTTAACAAATGTACTTCATGTTCTCGATATGAATATGAACTTAGTTAGTGGAAATCTCTTAGGAAAATCGGATATAAAATGTGTTTATGAATCCGATAAATTTGTACTATCCCTAAATGAGAAATTTGTTGGTAAATGCTATTCTAGTGAAGGAATGGTCAAACTTTGTACTATTGACGAGTCTCTAAATAATAAAGTCGACTTTTCTTATATTGTTGTCGATTCATTTTCATTATGGCATGCTATATTATGTCACATAGGTAGGGATGTCAACGAGTCGAGCCGAGCCGAGCCGAGCCGAGCCCGAGCCCAAAAAAAAAAGTCCGGGCTCGGCTCGAGCTTTTTTGTTCCGAGCTTTTTTTGGCCCGAGCCGAGCCTGGTCAAAAAAAATAAGGCTCGGTCCGAGCTTTTGGTCCGAGCCTTAGCGGGCCGAGCCGAGCCAAGCCTGGGCCGGCTCGATTTTTTATTTTTTTTTTAATGTCAAATCTACATTTTTTACTTAAAAAATTTAAAATTTGTATGGTTTATACGTATTATAAATTAAAGAAAAAAGCTCGGGCTCAACTCGAGCTTTTTTGTACCGAGCTTTTTTTGGCCCGAGCCGAGCCGAGCAAAGCCTGGCAAAAAAAATGAGGCTCGGCCCGAGCCTTGGCTCGTTGTAACCGAGCCCGAGCCGGGCCAAGCTCGAGCTTTTTCCGAGCCGAGCCCGAGCCGTCCGAGCCGACGAGCTTTTTTGTCATCCCTACACATAGGTAAAAGTTCTATGAAACGTATGTTAAAATATGACATGATTTTATATAATGAAAATGATGCTTATAAATGTAAGACATGTGTTGAATCTAAAATGATTAAGAAACATTATCAAAGTGTTAATATGACTTCGAATGTTTTAGAATTAATTCATACGATATATGTGAATTAAATGGAATGTGTGTTCGAACCGGTATTGTCATTTGGAACAAATGGTTCAAAGCTTCGTGCTATCTTTGACTCCGACTTTGCTTTGTTTGAATTACACTTTGGTTAGATTCAAATAGAATGATATCTAATCTTTATGCATGAGTAGCGTATAATTTTGAATATGAAATTTTGAACAAATGGAGGATTGTTATATATTGTTCAAAACTAAATGTAATGAAATGAAGGATAAAAAATATTTTTAGACCCACGTGGTCGCATGGGCTTACTCCATGCGACTTTGCTTTGTTTGAATTACACTTTGGTTAGATTCAAATAGAATGATATCTAATCTTTATGCATGAGTAGCGTATAATTTTGAATATGAAATTTTGAACAAATGGATGATTGTTATATATGGTTCAAAACTAAATGTAATGAAATGAAGGATAAAAAATATTTTTAGACCCACGTGATCGCATGGGCTTACTCCATGCGACCGCATGGAGTAAGACATGCAGGGACATTTTGTCCCTGCATGGCCTAATGGCCCATGCGACAGCATGACAATTAATTTCGGCCGTTGGAAGTTGTTTTTGATCGTTTGGGGTTCAAACTTGGTAGCTTTTGGAGGTTTTTTGCACCACTTCGTATAGCACTGTTTGTAGGCTATAAATAAGTGGTTTGTGATCAACAAAAAATAATTAGAAAACATAAAAAAATCTATAGCCCCATTTAGAGAGAAAATTTTCATTCCAAATTTTAATTTTCCTTCTTCATATTCAAAGTTTTTGAATGTTCTTGAATTTTAAAGGATTTTGCTTGATTACTTGAGTATTAATCCTTTCAAGGCTTGTTTAAATTTTGCAAACTATTTTCCATCAACCCTTCAAGCATTAAATCAATCATAGAGGGGGCAAATATTGTTTGAGGACAACGATATCGTGATCAAGTCTTTTGGTGGATATTTCAAGTTTGATTTCTTGTCTTCAAGTTCGTGTTTGGTTGCTGCAACATTGATTTGTTTCTTCTTCAATTCTCGGTGTATTCTCTATTTATTTGACAAAAATGTACCATCTCTTTTTGCAGACTTTCGAAATTGGCAGGAGAAAATAGGAGGTTTTGAACTTTTGATTCTAGACTTATTAAAGAATTTTAAAAAATCATTATTAAAAAAAGATTATTTTAATAAGAGATCACAAATTTATATAATTTATCATGTATGCTACAAAAAACGAAAATCTAAATTACCTTGAATATTTTACAGTTTGAATACACTAGGAATGTTCTTATCTAATCCACCTATCTGTTTTGCATTCTTTTGAAATTAGCTATTGCAAATAAGAGGTTTTGACCATAAACCAATGAAGAATGCAAACATTCATCTAGGAAAAAAAAAATCATTAATAGAAAAATTAAATAAGAGAACCAACTATCAACATTCAAGACGAAATCATATGATTTGAGAATTGTAATTTCTTGGTTTGAGTATTTAAAATATTAGCAGAATAAGTAATAAATAAAATTAGAACATTCCTAAAATCCCAGAACATAAAATTTGAAGAAGAAAATAAACTTAAAAATCATGGAAAATCTCCCAAGAAACCTGAATGTGAAATTCAATTAATAAAATGTGTTCACTAATAAAAACTCAAACCACTTTAGAAAGTATTGAGTTAATTTCACAAACGGTCACTAAATTTTAAAACTTGCACAAATGATCACTCAATTTACATGCGCTTTCACAAACGGTTATCGAAGGACCATTATGATTTTAATTCAAACTTAAAGGACTAAAACACGTGAACATATAACCTTGAGGACCTCAAGTGCAAACATCATCAAAAACCCTCCACAAAACCATTTTCAACCGCCACTTTGGGATGAAATCTCAAAGCTTTTCGGCCACCAAAACCACAGGACCAACACACCACCTTGATGGTGGTGCGATGTTGGGTTGTAGGGTGGTGGTGGTGGTGGTGGTACGAAACTGTGAATTTGTGATGTGGTGGTTGTGATGATGGTGTTAATTTGGATTTGATGTGGATATGGTGGTGGTTATGGTGGAGACGGGGCTATAGGCAGTGCTTGTGATTGGGGAGTTGGTGGATTGCATGAGGTGGTGGTGGGTTGTGGTGTAGGTAGTTGTAATGGTGGGGCATTGCAGGTGATGGTTGATATTTGTGTGTGGTGGTTGTAGTGTGCTGATGGCGATTGTGGTTGTGATGAAATAGCACATTGGCAGCAATGCTTTGGTGTTTTTTTGGTGATGTCGATGGTATTGTGAGGGGTGGTAAGGTGAAGTGAATGAACCAATTATTGGGTAATTGTAATCAACTATTTGGTAATTGTGACCAATAAAATCAATAATTTATTACCAACAAATAATATGTGACATAAAAATATGCGTTTTGTTTAAATTTGTCATCGAAATCTATAATGTGTGTCTTTGTGACAAATAAATAAATTGTGATCAAGTAAGAGAAAGAAAATGAAAAAGTGTGAGGTGTAATAGATTTTTTTGGATGAGTTACGAGTTATTTATTGTATAAGAAAGAAAATAGGAGGAGAGAGAATCTTTTATGCATTAATGACACACACACACAAATATATAATGTTTATTTTCTAAATTTCAGAATAATATATATTATATTATTATTTAGCATTTGATTTATGAATTTGTTAAATTTAAAATTGTATAATTAAATTATTGTATAATTAAATTATTGTATTTATGTATATTTCCCGGATTGAAATTAAAAACAGATTTATAGCAGGAATCACCCCCCCCCCCCCCGCCCCCCTCACAAAAAAAAAAAAAAAACATTTCTATTTGCGATATATCCTCACCTATTGAAATCCCAGAAAGCCCCCTATTAGAAACCTTTTGTGCGAAAAATCTTCCTATCGTCAAAATTTTCGTTAAAAAACAGTAAAATTGTCAAAACTAAAAAGTAATAATTGCAATTTTAGTATCCAAATTTTTATTCTTTTACAAATTATACCCAATTTTTTTAGGTATCGCACACAATCCCAAACTTTTAAAACTTTATTTTTCACCACACACACTCTATCTTCTTCCTCAAAATTAATTTATCTAATTCCTTCATCCTTTTCCCCACGAGCAAGCACACCAGAATGGGGATTTTTCACACCAAAATCTCATGTTCCACCACAGGTCCACCACCTCCTCTGCCACATAAATCAAAGCCTAAACCAGTGCAATCTTGGGAATCTCCTTTGATGCCTTGATAGCCGCCACAACTTTCTCAGCCATATCAGAACCTTTCTCTTGCTTTTCCCCTTTTTTCAAATCTCTACACATGATACCAAAAGAAAAATTTCCCCTTTCAAAATCTTCAAAGGAAAAACATTCTCTCTTTTAAAAACACCCCAACTCATAAACAAATAAAGTGCATATGATTGTTTATATGAATGAACAGCAAGAAAACATCAAGCCCCTGTTTGGTACACATTAAAATTTTCATTCACATTCTTCTACTCATTTTCAACCACACATTCTTCAATAAAATAATATTTTTCATCACATCAATAACTTTTTCTTCTTTTTCAACCATACATTCTCCATCAATCTACTATTCTAGAATACATTTTTTCAAAATAATGTGACTCAAACACACCCTAAATGCATTATTGTGCCCTCTAAGTCCCATCCAGATGAGTTGTACTCTTGTGCAAATACAGTCGGCACGTATTTTAAAAACTCATTGTCGTTTATACTCGTTCACTCTTATTCGGTTGCTCCAAACAATGAGGCTTCTTCAACAATGATATCGTAAATCATAGAATTAGTGTCTAAATTAGGAATACTCATTCCATTGTGTAACCCCCTCGATATATATTTATGCATCGTTACACACATCTTTGTTGATCTGATCGTTTATTAACCCTAGTATTTTTTTTAATTGCATTGACTGATATATTTTATATATTTAATTGATTATTGTATAGTTTTGTCTCTAAATTCAATTACATTTTTTCAATATCCTGTTGATCGGATCATTGATTTGTGTGTGGGATTGAATTTCTTTTCTCGATCTATAATTCATTATTAATTAATGTGAATTTGTGCCTTCTATGGGGATAATTGGGTGCAATATATGGTTAAATATGATGTAATTTAATTTTTTTTCCATTTTATTGTTACATTATGAAAATATTTATGACCTTAGATAATATATCGTTATTATTGTTGCAATAACAATTTTTTTTCTCTTTAAAGGTTGTGAGCCTTGTGCAAAGTGAGAAAGTGTGTAAAATTTAACCATTTTTGCAGATAAGAAGTTTATTTTCTATTTTATGTGAAATTGAATTCATTATGAGTGCGAAGTGTATTTACCATACACATGTAATGTAATGAAATCTTCTCTCACTATAGCTAAGTTAGAAACATTGATAATCATTGATTATTTTTATTTTTTTCCTTTTCTGTTAATAGATTGTTTGGACACTTTTTTTTCCACAAATTTGGCTTCATAGATATCTTATAACCATATTGTAGAATAGAAACAAAAATCTTGGTTTGATTTTGTACTTGTGGAATGGAATATTTAGGAAAACAACTAAAGGTCAAACAAGTAAGTCAAATATCATACTGATTACAATTGTATCAGTAGAAAGAAATTTCTCCAACTTGAAATTAATCAAGATTTATCTCCGATCAACTTTGTCACAACAAAGATTGAATGAATTGACCATGTTATCTATTGAAAAGAAATGGTTGAATAACTTGACTATTCAAAATTGATTAATATTTTTTTTTTCTAAGACCGCAAGACAAGTTATATTTAAGTGATCGTTTAAAATATTTTCGCATTGTTATTTGATTGTGTTGACGTCGAAAATTGTGAGATTAAAATTCAAGCCAACTTGAAATGTAAAATAAGGATTTCTATTGATGATTGCTTATGAACTACCAATCTTTTTTTTTTTTTTTTTTTTAATCAAAGGAGATCACATGTCCTTTATGAAGTTCTTGGGTCCCTTTTCATAGGAAAAATGGGCACGTATCTTTCTCATTCATATCTTGTCAACAACAATGCCAAGTTGGGAATCTGTGTCAATAGCTTAAGCCCTGATTGGTTATGATCAAATCAACATACAGTATCGAACTGAGAAAATACACCAATGGTATATTCGTATTAGTTACTGAGATATCAGACAATTATGAAGTCGACCTTAAATGAGGTTCCCAGTAATTAATGAAATGATTAGAGAACAAAGCTATAACATATGATTGGTTAGCGCTGCACAAAAAAATCGTAAAATCGCAAACCGAACCGAAATCGTTGGTTTGGGTTCACGTGGACCCGCGATTTTTTTTCTCAAACTGAACCAAATCATTTCAAAATGGTTTGGTTTAGATTTTAAATTTTAAAAACCTCAAAAAATCAAACCGAACTGCACTTTTTTTAATTAAAAAAATATTTTTATTAAGATATAAATTCTCAAACGAGATTTTTTTTAAGTAATATGAAACTTCCAGCCAGGGACGGAGCCAAATAAATGAACTTGGGTCAACCCAAATCATTTTATTTTTTTCTTCTTTTTTCATTATTGGGCTTTTGAATTCAAAAAACCTATCACCAGACACCAATCCAAACCAATAGCTTCTCTCTCATCCTTCAACCTCTCTACGACGTGCGACTCCACCCCGACTCTTCAACTCTCACTCTCATCTCTTGCCATCTTCCGTTGCTGACTACCGGTGCCTCTCACTCTTTTCTTTCTCCTCCCAAGACCCAAATCAAAATATTTCTGTAAAGACTTGTTTTCTTTTTCTTTGTTATTTTGAATTTTTGTTGGTTTCATATATTTTCTAATTTTTTGTTTATATGTGTTGGTCATAGATTGTTAATTGAAATATTTAGATTATATCTGTTTATAATTTATTTGGAGCAAAAAACTTTACAAGCATTAGATTATTCAAGCATCTTTCTATTGCACTTCAAGCCTCGTATGTAGTTTTTTAGTCCCACTTACTGAATGTTATAGCCAGATATTTATTGTGTCGCTTAATGTATTATAGTAAGCTCAAATATTTAGACCACATAAGATCTGCAAAAATCATTCTAGTTTCAAATTGCCATGGTCAGGCTATGTGTTTGAGTTCCTATCCATGTCTATCTATTAGTATCCATCTTCGGAGGAGGTGAGTAGAGCCTCGTGTCTTTGTTTGTAGACAACAATAGAAACTGCTAAGTCTTATTTCCAGTGAACTAGGGGTTGAATGCATCTAGTCTTCTGAGCTACCTTCTACAGTGTTAAACCAAAAATTTTGCATCAACCTCAGGCATAGCTCATTTTGGTATAGCTCTCTCTTTGAATCTGGTGACATTTTGTTGTGCTTGCATAGAAAATCATTTTATCTTGTGTTGATATTAAGACATCTCACAGTTGATTCTGAATTACTTTGATTTATTAAAGTTTGGTTTTTCATTCAAAGGACTCAACATCTTCAGCAACACTATTAAAAAGTATATTTTCCAATATAAAGAGCAGGTTTAAGAAATTTCAAAAATAAAAAGTGTGCTTTCTTTTTAATGAGCTTAAGAGAAAGGGTTTTTTTTTTTTTTTTTTTTTTTTCCAGATATGGATCCAATTTTAGAAGAAGCCGATGATGCGATTCCATTAGAGGATGACCCTGAAGATATGAAAATGGATGGAAAAAGCAAAAAGGAAAACAAAAGGTCCGAGGCGTGGGATCATTTTAAAATGCGAGGAGATGAAAAGGCAGAATGTAATTATTGTGGACAAACATATAAGCATCATGCAAAAAATTGCGGAACTAGTACATTGTGGAATCATCTCACGCATTTGTGCAAGAAGTACCCATATAGAGTTCAAGACAAAAAGCAAAAGAGAATGACTGGTTATAGTATGTTTAAAACCGGAGAGCTTTCTAAAGGTATTGATAGCCGTGAAGAACCTGTCAAGTTTGTTCAAAAAGAAGTTAGAGAATAGATTACAAGGTACTTCATATTGTCTGAGTTATCGTTTCGACATGTGGAGGATGAAGGTTTTCAGGGTTATACAAAAATTTTTTTCTCAAAATTTGTGTTTCCTTCAAGGATGACAGTAGCAAGAGATATATATAATTTGTTCCTAAATGAGAAGAAGAAATTGAAGAAAGAGTTGGGTCAACATAGAGTTTGTTTGACTACTGATTGTTGGACGTCAATACAGAATGTTAGTTATTTGTGTTTAACTGCTCATTGGGTTGATAATGATTGGACACTTCAAAAAAGGATTATAAATTTCATTCAAGTCCCAAGTCATAAGGGAGATATGGTAGGAAATGAGTTGATTTCTTGTCTTAAAGACTAGGGAATCAATAAGATTTTTTGTGTGACAGTTGATAATGCCTCTTCTAACGACATAGCATTATTGAGATTGAAGAGTTGTTTTGAGAAGAAGAAGAATGGTCTAGTGCTAGGCAGAGAAATGATTTATATGAGGTGTTGTGTTCATATACTTAATCTTGTTGTTTGTGATGGCTTGAAATAAATAAGTCATGCTATTTCAACTATTCAGAATGTAGTGAGATTTGTTAGATCTTCCCTAGAATGACTAAAAAGGTTCAAGGAGAGTTACAAGGAAGCAAATATTGAGTCTCGAGCTTTGTTGTGTTTGGATGTCACGACTAGATGGAATTCCACATACTTGATGTTGCAAGTTGCTACGAAGTTTAAAAATGCATTTGTTGTTTTGGAAAGTGATGGAAACTATACAAATTATTTTAATGAAGATAGGTCCGATGGAAGAAATATAAATGGACCACCAACACATGTCGATTGGGATCGAGCAGAAGTATTTGTTAGGTTCTTGAGAACTTTCTATAAAATGACTTTAAAATTTAGTGGCTCAAAGTATGTAACTTCTAACTCTTTCTTTCAAGAAATGTGTGAAATTCATGTAGAGTCGAATGAATTCACTAAAGAGCCTAACACTTTGATGGGAACCATGGCAATTAGTATGCGAAAAAAAAATATGATAAGTATTGGGGCCATGTTGAAAAGTTTAATCAGTTGTTGTTCATTGCAACAGTTCTTGACCCAAGATGCAAGTTGGAACTTCTTAAAGTCGGGTTTGAACTTATTTATGATGTAGAAATTGCAAAAATGTTGTTAAAAAGAGTTGAAGAGACACTCCACAAGTTGTATGCATGCTATGAAGAAATGGCGACTCCAATCACTTCACCATCAGCTTCATCAAATGAGGCTACCAAAAATAGTAGTTCAAGTCCTTCACAACCTGCTTTCGATCTTTCTAAACATATTCCTTCTATTTTTAAAGCTAAACTTATGCAAAACATGCAATTTGAGAAGAATGATTTGGTTGATTATTTGTCTGATCGTTGTGAAGATTTGATCGATCCCAAGTTTGATGTATTAGTTTGGTGGAAATTGAATGCGCACAAGTACAAAATTATCTCTAAAATTGCCAAAGATGTATTAGCAATTCAAATATCTACAGTCACTTCAGAGTCGGCATTTTCCACGAGTGGTCGGATTCTTGACTCCTTTAGGAGTTCATTGAGTGAAAAAATGGTTGATGCCTTAATATGCACGAAGAATTGGTTGCATAGCAGCAATGAACATATAGTGCTTCGTCAATATTTGGATGATGTAGAAACATTGGATGACTCTGAGAAAGCTGTGGCAGGCGATATTTATTTTCCATTATCAATTTTGATATTTTATGCATGTTGTTTTTCTGTTGCTTGTTAATATCAATAATAAGAATTAATAAATATTTTGATATTTGCATATCATACAGAGGCTGAATCATGTGTTACAACATGGGATATTGATCCAATTTTTATCAAATGAGAGGTTAGTACTCTTGTACTTATTCTGATATTATTGCTTGTAAAATTTGGAGTGCTTGTTGCTAGATACTAACTTGATACTATTTTTTTGTCTTTTTGTTTATATATCGAATTTTAAAAAAATATGAATATAATTTAACATTTAACATTATTAGTTTTTGTTTAAATGTATATGATAACTTGTTTTAAACATATAACTATAAAGTCGATAGGTAAATCGCAGATTAAGACTGAACCAAATCGCAAATAATGGTTTGATTTGGTTTGGAATTTTTTCAAACCGCATGAAATGATTTGAGTTGAAAATATAACACAAATTGCCCAAATCGAATTGTGTTCACCCCCATGATTGGAGGAGTTAGTTGGCGCTGACGTAATTCCTTCTAAATGTCATTAATTGATTGAATGTTTTGACAATGTGTAAGGAATCTACAATTATTATATCCCCATCAAACTACGGCAGTCATAAGTACGAGCCAACCTTGCAGACCCGACCTCAATTTATCATGAGCTAAGTGCATATAATAAACTATCTTAATTAGGTTGTCAGGTCGGATGTCAACAAATTGTAATATATATATATATTTTGAATATTTCATTGTTGATTTTAAGTCAACAAATTTAGTTCCATAAAACTCTTATAAATGAAGAAAAATTGATTACTTGCTATGATTTAGGAGCCCAAATTTTGAAATTCGCCTCAAGTCCCGCAAAACACCGGTATGGCCCAGTTTCGGCCCATTCACTGCCTTTTCCAAAACTCTTTGGGAGCCCAAATTTTTAACAACCACCACTGCCTCAAGCCTCTTCAAATGCGTCAACTTTACAAAATAGTACTGGCTACCATTTTCACAGCCATATTGGCAATCACCTTTCCCTAGTCATTGGGTCCCAACACATAACCCAGCTTCGCCAGGCAACTTGACGAAAAATAAGGTCATCGAAATTGAATTGATTGGCCTTGTGCCATGGATAAGGTATTATTGTCTCCAATGTACTAAATTGCGTCATGTTTAGAGGGGTTAAAGTGTCCTATGAGCATAATTTTCTCACCTTTTCATCGGAGTACCACTCCATGAAATCACCGGCTTCAGAGAGATCCAGCAGTCGAAAAGTGATATGGGAGTAATCGTTTTCCATTGAAGCTTTCCTTGTGGTAATCTTTGAAGATAAATGATAAATGCCATTGGCTTAGCTTAAAAAATTATTGAAGGTAGTAGTGAGATTTCATGTTCTTAGTTTGGATTAATTGAAGCCCCTCAGAATCAAGATTATTTTCTATTGTATTAACTTGGGCAATGTTAGGTGTGGAAGTGATTTTCTTCCTTTTTATAATGCAACTGGATGCCTGGATTTCCTTTTTCTTCCTTGGTCACAAAAGAATAGAAATGAACGAAATCAGAATGCAAGTTCATTAATGTTGGCTTCTGCTTTGATTCTAATTCATGTTTTGTTTAGCCGTTCTGCCAAAACTTGCAATATTGTGTATAACAAAAATATAAGTGTTGAACCAAACTTTCAAAATGTGTATGATTTTCAAAATCAAAATGTCTATAATCTACTTTTAATGACCGTTTCAACCCCGAAACTTCTGGGTTTTGGTTTGGTTTGGGATGGAGTGGATAGGGTGGGTTGTTGGAATTTAGTTTAAAGATTGAAAATTTTGATTAAGCATAAAACTTGAAAAGTAACTTTGTGTCAATTTCGGCCAAATATTCAAACTTGATCTTACAGTCAAATTATAAATATAAATAGACTAACTTGTTATACTCATCGAATAGATCATCGTAGTATATTTGGAATCTCAAAATCAATTTTGGATGAATGAGAAATTGTGATTCAAAGTTGGAAGAAAAACGAGGAGAAAATGGAAGAAAAGATCACATAGCAATGCAGCTCGAGCGGCAGGCAAGCACCTAGCTAGCAGCGAAGCTATCACTCGAGCAATAGGCTAGCGACATGTAGGCGAAAAGTTTCTGTTAACATGTATCACGACATTCGAGCGAGATGCCGAAGACAGACTAACGACAATAAGGGATGCTTCCATTCGTGAATGTTGCTGAGTTTTAGGGCGTATATCTTCATTCACAACCTTTCATCTTTTATAAATAGAACCACTTGGATGTCCATTATGCATCCCATATCATCTTGCATTAGGGGTGGCAATGAGCTGAGCCTGAGTCGAAAAAAAAAAGCTCAGGCTCGACTCGAGCTTTATTGGACTGAGTTTTTTTGGGCCCGAGCAAAGCCTGACCAAAAAATGAGGCTGGGCCCGAGCCGACTCTTTTTTTTCTTTGCAGGCAGCTAAGCTGCCTTTTAGCTGCCTACAAAGGCAGCTAAAACTTAAAAAAATTAATTTTTTTTTAATATCAAGGGGTGGCTCGCCCAGGCCGACCCCGGGCTCGAGCCAACCCTCCAAAACCAAGCTCAGCCCGAGCCTCGGCTCGGTATAACCGAGCCCGAGCCAGGTATGGCTCAGGTTTTTTTCGCCCGTCTATCTTTTTTGCCACCCCTATCTTGCATAGAGCATTACATCAAAATCTCTTACAAAAACTCTCAAAAAATCATTCCAAAATTATTTTCTTGTAGAGAGAAAAAATTTCATTCAAGTTCGCTATAACTTGTGATTTGAAGTGCTTCTACCACTAGTTGTATCTTATGAGACAAGTGTCGTAATTCGTTAGTATTGAAATAATTTGTTTTAAAGAAAAAAAAATGTTAATCACTTGCCTCAAATTTCTTTTCTTCACTTTTTTTTTTTCATTCTCCTTCTTTCTTTTCATTTCTAGTTTACATAAAGTTTAATTACACTCATGTGAATTAAATCTAACCATTACTTTGTCGATTAAACAAACAACTATTTCACTAAACAAATCACTAGCAGTAGTGGAGTGGAGTTAATTAAATAATTGATCGTTGAACTTTATAGTTGGCTACTACTTGCTTGCTGAAAAAGGTTACTGGTTACTCACTCAACTATTCACAGCATTATCCACCATCACCTATCTTGGTTTCGTCTCTTCAGATGGACAAAAACTTCACGTGTCGAATGGAAACTCGACGTGGCAACACACACTATTAACTGTGGACAAGGTAGACAAAAATTCTTTTGATGGAGTAGTACTTTTCCTTCAATTATTGAAACAATGATTTCTCCTTCTCCAAATCAAAAACCAAAGTCCCCAGTTAGAATCACATAACGTTAATTGAAAATCTCCCCAAGATTCATAAAACCCCATTGAGTCCCACAATTGAACCACATTTGTGCCTTGATTTTGAGCAACAAGAGCAACTCACAAGGTACATGAATGGCAAAAATGTATCTGTTGAAGAAGCAATGTTGGGGATTGTAGATGAAGGACCACAAGAAGGTAAATTTTTTTAACTTTTATTATTGAATATGCAATTTATATTATGGGAAAAGTACCCAGTATAGATGCAAATTGCAAGTATTCCACTTGAATCCATGGTGAAAGATTTGCAGGAGATATAGAATTAAGAAAAAGTAAGAAAGAGGGCAACCCTGGAAAATATAAAATGGATGTCTGGGTCAAATCCATTTGCACATCCAAGAAGAAGGAAAAAGTTCAACAACTCAATAGTGGAAGCATGGCTGAAGCTGTTTGTTAAGTTAGGAGATGCTTGGGGTTCGAATATTGCTTGTTGCTTTTGATATGTTTGGATATTGTCAAAAGCAGTTTTTGGTAATTAAATGTAAGAAATTGGAAGTTATGTTAGGAAATATAAGATGTGTTATATGAACAGCCCAAAATAATTTATCAGCTTTAGCGGAGAATTGTTGAAGACAAATGGTTGAGATTTTGTATGTAGCAATGATTGACTTGTATTTTACATATGTTATTACATAGACCATAGCGATTTCAGTTTTGACACTTTTGCTACATGAGCGCAAAACTGCTGAGCATGTTCGATGTGGTTTATGAAGTTCGATTCTATTAATGTTGTTTTAGCACTAATGTGAAGGTAAATAATCATAAAGTTGGTGCAAGACTTCTAAATTATTTTTGTGCCCAAGGTTTTCTGGGAGCTAACGTGGTATTCCTAATTCTTGGTATTTACAAAATATGTTTTATCTTTTTACATGAATTTGTGAGACAGATTTGTGATCCGTCTTTATATGAATTAAAATTCTTCTCCAATGTTAGAATATGTTAGTCCATCCAGTAACCAATAACAGAATTCAGCTGAGAAACATTAGTGCCGAAAATTCAGGGATGACTCATCATTTTTCTATTAGCCATGTGGAAATTCATTCTAGGATTTTCTTATATGTAAAGATTGTGATGTAATGATTAATATAGAAATTCAACTCAAAACCATCTCAGAATCTAACTTGGTATCAGAGCCTTATGGCTAACACTAGCACATTCAATCAATCTAGACCAACTAGGGGTGGGCAAAAACCCGCCCAACCCGATCAACCCGCCCAACCCAACCCAACCCGATCGGGTTGGGTCGGTTTTTTCCATTTTTTTCTTGGGTTGGGTTGGGTGGCAAGGTTAAGTTGGTTGGGTTGGGTTGGGTTGTGGGTTAACACATCCAACCCGACAAAAACCACCCAACCCGACCCACTAATTAAAAAACTAAAAAACTTTGTCAAACTAAAATAGAATAAAGGTGAGAGACCCGGTAAAAAAAAGTGAGAGACAAAAAAAAAATACTAACATATCTTCCATCATCTCTCTCACGCGGCGGGCGTCGTCTCACCAAATCATCAACATTGGTTGTGATTTTGGATGAGATCTATCTTCCAATCCATCTCTCTTTAACGCAATATATTAATGTTGCTTTAAATTTAGTACTTTGGTGGCTTTAATGTTTGTTCATAGGTCGTCCCAACTCCCAACCTAACCCGACCAACCCAACCCAACCCGACCGACATTTGGTTGGGTTGGGTTGGGTTGGGTTTCAATCTTTACATGGGTTGGGTTGGGTTGAATTTATGTCAAACCGACCATGTTGGGTTGGGGGAAAAATCGACCCAACCCAACCCACGCCCACCCCTAGGACCAACAGATTCAGGCATGTCACCCAAGTTGCTGTGAGTAAATACTCACCGGTTGGAATGGTTTTCAATTAAATTCCTTCAGTTAAGCTTGATAGAAACAATTGCTTACCGTGGAAGAATATGATTATGCCTATAATAAAAGACCATAATCTCGAAATTCATCTTCTGGGAACAAAGGAATGCCCACCAGAGTTTTTAGCAACACAGACCAGTGTTGGTTAAGGAGAAGCAGTTGAAATGAATCAGAACCCTGAGTATAATAGATGGGTTTCAATCGATCAACTATTGATGGGGTGGTTATACTCAACCATGACTCCTGAAATAGCAATGAGAGTCATGGGATGCTCAAGTTCTAGCAAACTTTGGATTGCAATTGAAGAAAGTTATGGTGTACTGAACAAATCGAGAATTGTCTTTCTCACTGGTGAACTGCAAAGAACTAGGAAAGGGCCTATGTCTATGGATCAATATCTCACAACAATCAAGCAATTAGCTGACAATCTAGAGGTAGCAGGGAAGATTATAGATCACAATGATCTTGTAACTCAAGTGTTATCAGGGTTGGATGAAGAGTACACACCTATAGTGGTACAAATCAACAGTAAAGAGAATATATCTTGGCATGAACTGTCATCAGTGTTGATGACATTTGAAAGTCGACTTGAGTACTTGAACCAAGTCAAGAACAACTTTACCTCTATGAGTATTAATCAGTCAAGTGTACAACCAACTCAAAGGACTAGTTCAGGCAGCGTCAAAACCTTTAGAGGATTCAACAGTAGCAGGAGAATGAACTTTAGAGGTAGAACCAGAGGTAGAGGAAGAATTGGAAGGCAAGGAGAAAACAGAGGACCCTACCAATTTTGTGGACTAAGCAATCATTCCACTAACTAGCTGGTGCTTCAACAAATATGATTAGAGATATATGAGGAGTAGACCAAGCAGCTAATGTCATCAAAACAACAACACAACACCATCAACATATGTTGCCTCACCAACAGTGCTTGAGGATCCAGCTTGGTTTGTGGACTCAGGTGTGAGCAACCATGTGACATCTAACAAAGGCAACCTACAAAATGTCAAAAGATATGAAGGTAAGGAAAAACTGATAGTTGGTGATGGAAACTCATTGCATATCATTTATACTGGAAATGGAAAAATTCCTACAATGGATATGAGACCTCTTGCATTGCATAAATTACTGCATGTGCCTTTCATTAAAAAGAATTTGGTAAGAGTTTCTCAGCTTACCAAAGACAATAATGTGTTTATGGAATTCTTTCCTAACTCTTGTGTTGTCAAGGATTTGTTGTTAGGGATGCTTAAGGATGGATTGTATCAATTGGTGTTGCCAAGTTCAAAGCCAAGAATCAATGTCATAGTCAAGCCTTCCAAATAATCAAAACAGCCTCACAGTGAGCCACAACTGTGATGAGTCAACCTGTAGTGTAGAAATTTCAGAGTCAAAACTTGATACTTTGCATAGAAAGTTATGCCATCTCACTAATCATGTGTTGAATCGAGTTTTCAAGTCCTGTAATAAATTTATCAACACTAATGAAATGCCAAATTTCTGTGAATCCTGCAAACTTGGAAAGGCTCATGCCTTACCATTTAATTTGTCCTTATCACACGCATCAATGCCTTTAGAACTTGTGCACACTGATGTTTGGGGACCAGCTCCTCTGAACTCTACCATTGGATTTAAATACTACATACTCTTTGTGGATGACTATAGTAGATTCACTTGGATATATCCTATGAGACTTAAATTTGAGGCATTAAATATCTTTATCCAATTCAAAACTTTAGTTGAAAATAAACTAGAAAAGAAAATTAAAACTCTGCAATCAGATTGGGGAGGTGAGTTCAGGAACTTTAGCAAGAGTGCTTCAGATTTTGGCATTGAGCTTAGACATTCATGTCCATATACATCTGTTCAAAATGGGAGAGCTGAGAGGAAACATAGATATGTCATTGAAATCGGGTTAACACTCCTAGCTCAAGCCAAAATGCCACTATATTATTGGTGGGAATCATTCAAAACAGCAGCCTACCTAGACTTCCCAATCCCTTAATTCAAAACAAATCACCCTTTCAAATACTCTTTGGAAAAGTTTTTGACTACAAAATGCTAAAAACCTTTGGTTGTGCATGCTATCCTTGCCTTAGACCCTATCAAAAACATAAATTCGATTTTCACTCCCAAAAATGTGTATTTCTTGGCTATGGTGACTCACACAAAGGATATAAGTGTTTAAGTCAAAGTGGTAGAGTTTATATATCCAGACATGTCCTCTTTAATGAACTTGAGTTTCCCTGCAAAACAGGGTTCATAAAAAAACACATCAACTCACAGAATTCTGAAACTGCCACAGGTGTCTTTCCTTTTGTTGAAAAGTCAACTTATAAGTCTATCTCTCGACCTATCACTGATACAATGCATCCTACTGTATCACATACTATAGGTCTTTCTGATAAAGAGTTAGAAGTTAAAAGTAGAGGTGAGGAATGTGCTATTGTTGCGTATTTTTATATCACAAGTGTACAATATCGTAACAAGTAATATAGTGGACCTAAGAGTCTGGATTATCGTTCCCACGAGGACTATACTTTAATTTTAATCCACTTTTCTAACTCTTATTTGATGGAAGTAAATCAAATAAAGAATTGTGATAGTTGGAAAGATTGATTATCTTAAATGAACTAAATGCCTAAAACTAATGAAAATTATGCTGAAATAACAAATACAAATAGATCAATGAGTATATAAGATGTATTAGGACAAAATAACTTCATCTAATGATCACTTTAATTCTCAATTCAAGATTCTAACCTAACGTAGTGTTCGGTCGAATTCTCCTACGGTATTCAATTTACCCCTCTCGAGTTCTCATTGAGCCTATTTAACTAATTCAATTCCATATCTCTATGCGAATTACCATTAGTTAAACGAGTTATGGCACTAGGAATTCATATAATGACCGCAGCACTTAGTATATGTATCTCTACACGTTATACCTCATTACCGGATTTTATTACACGTTCTAAGTCTCAAACTCACCTCTCGATTCGTAAGAAACTCAATAGATCATCAAATTATTGATCAGGTAATTCAATGCATTGCAATCATAATAAAATCAACACATGGAAGAATAAAACTCAGAATTCATGGATTAAAGAACTAAGGGTCTCAATAGATTACATTATTTGCCATAATAATGAATTTAGCTACTCATAATCAAAATAATGAAATAAATAACTAAATTCGAATACATCACCGGATTTAAATGATAAAAAGATGGAAAAGAATCAACTCTTGCACCAAGATCTTCTTCCACTTCCAATCCTTGATTTGAACTCGAATCCTTCCTCTTCGATCTTGTGTTTTTCTCTCAATGTTACAAAGTGTGGAACCCTCTTTTCAATGTGTGGGAACCCCCTTTTTAATGTGTCCCTAGGTCTATTTATACTTTCATATACGTTCTTGGCCAAGTTGGAGTCTTTTTGTAGAATTTTCGCGGCCCAAACAATAAAAACCTAAAATATGTGGCGGCGACGACGCTTGAGCGCTGAAAATCTGTTAAAAAATCCATTTTCTAGCTAGTGCAGCGCTTGGGCGCTGAGTTTCTGTCTACTTTGCATCAGTTTCAGTATTTTTATCATAACGTTTTCTCCCGATATCCGATTGAGGTAATTCAAGATGCGTTGGAAAGCTAACTCAAAGGGCTACAACTATTCTTCAAACGTTGTCTTCAAATTCGATCATTTGCTATGTCAAATATGGATCATAACATGAGTCTAAAAACCGATGCATAACTCTTTCAATCCTAAATTGATGTGTGATCATATTTTAACGATATTTTATCCCTTTGATGTCTTCCTTTATCCAATTGACTCCTAGTACTCTCGAATCTTTATCGTGAGGTTCTACACAACTTTTGAGTATTTGCACTTCAGTCCCCAAACTTTGGATCTTGCCTCTTTTTCGCCAATTTTGCATTCTTTTCTCAATTCTTCATCTTCCATCGAGTTTCACCTAATAACATATTATATCATAAATTAGGCTATAATCCCATTAGAAGAACGACAAAATGTCATTGTTTTGGAAACTAAATAAGTGTATAAAATACACTTATCAGCTATAAATAGAGATGTTGGAATAAATCAAGGAGAAGATGATGATCTTGAGGTAACTGAAGTATAGCCTGCAAGATGTAGTTTTGAGAGAGAATTAGATGAAATTAATGCTCAGAACACATATACAATTCAGAGCACAGGACATCAGATGATCACTAGGAGCAAAGTTGGAATCTATAAACCAAAGGTTTATACAAATTAGACAATGGTAAAACCACTAGAAACTGAGCTATTCATTGTTGAAGAAGCCTTGATAAACAACATGTGGAAGAAAGCTATGTAGAAAGAGTACAATGCATTAATGAAGAACAAAACATAGATACTAGTACCTAGGGAAGCTGGTATGAAAGTTATTGTCAACAAGTGGGTATTTAGCCATGTCAATGAGTCTAGCTGAGCAACAGCTCGACTCGAGCTTCGGCTCGGACCTTTACGATCCGAGTCGAGCCAAGCCGGCTCGATTATTATTATTATTTTTAAAACTCTTTTGTGACTGCTGCCTGCAAAAAGAAGACAACAGTCTCATAGCGCGATGCCTGCGTTTGCAGACAGGCAATTGATTTTTTTATTTGTTTTTAAACTTTGATTAAAAATAATTAATAATGGGAAAATCGAGAGTAAAGAATTAATTATTGAAGTTAATTCTCAAACATATTAATTTTATTTTGTTTAAATGTACTACTCGATTGATGACTATGCCTATCACTTTCTCTTATGTGATTATTATTTGGCCTCGAGACTTGAAATCACAAAGACCAAAGCACTGGAATCATGGAATCTCCATATATACAAATTCATAGCAGGGTAAATAGCACCCCTACCCTTGCAGGTAACTGAAAGTTGATTTTTTTTTATTTTTTATTTACTTTTTTTTAAATATGGGCCAGCTCGAGCTTCGCCTTGGTGGAGCCGAGCCCGCCAAGGGCCTTTTTCGAGCCGAGCTGCTCAAGCTTTTTTGCAATCCCTATGGGTATTCAGATGGAAAAATACAAAGAAACAAAGCAAAGTTGGTTGCAAAAGGGTTCCTTCAAACTCCTGGCATAGAATTTGGGGAAACATTTAGTCCTGTCATTAAGGCTTCAACTCTCAAAGTTATCTTAACACTTGCAGTGTCTAAAGATTGGGAGATTAGGCAAGTAGATGTAAACAATGCCTTCCTGAATGTTGAGCTAAATGAAATAGTCTTCATGAGCCAGCCACAGGGCTTCATAGATAAGAAGAATCCTAACTTTGTATGCAAGTTGGAGAAGGCCTTGTATGGGCTGAAACAGGCCCTAAGAGCTTGGCATGAGAAGCTCAAGAGCACCTTGTTGGAGTGGAAGTTTAAGCAGTCCAAAGCTAACCACTCATTGTTCTTCTTGGCAAACAAAAAGGATATATTGTTTGCCTTAATCTATGTAGATGACATAGTGATTACAGGAAACAACTCTCATCAACTACAAGAATTTATTGATAAATTGAACAAATGCTTTGCTCTCAAAGACATGGAAACTCTCAGTAACTTTCTTGGAATTGAAGTACACAGAAATGTAAAGGCATGTATCTTACATAGACAAAGTATGCTATGGACCTGCTTAAAAGACTTGGATATGAAAGCTTAAAACTGAGCTTAACACCTATGGCTATTGCGAAACCGGTCTCAAAGACTCAAGGCCAACCTATGAGTGATCCAACCTTGTATAGGAGTGCAATAGGTGGACTTCAATAACTGTACCACGCAAGGCTAGACATCACCTACTCAGTAAATAGATTGAGTCAGTTTCTTCAAGCTCCTACTGATACTTACCGGAAGGTGCTAAAGAGGGTGTTTAGATACTTAATAGGCACATTGAATCATGGACTTGCTATTCGAAAGAGTGATAATCTTAGCATATCTGCTTTGCTGATTTGGACTAGGCATCATGTCCAGATGATAGACGCTCTACTGCAGGCTACTGTGTGTATCTTGGAGACAACCTAGTGTCGTGGTGTTCCAAAAAACAGTACGTTGTTGCAAGGTCGAGCACAGAGGCTGAGTATAGGGCACTAGCTCACAGTGCTTCAGAGATTTCATGGATCCAATCCTTGATGAATGAATTGGGACTATCTCATAATTCAGTTCCAGTCATTTGGTATGACAACCTAAGTGCTAGTGCATTGGCTTCAAATCTCGTCTATCATGCACACACTAAACACATTGAACTAGACATTCACTTTGTAAGAGACAAAGTCCTAAAGGGAGAATTAGAAATTCACTATGTGCCGTCATCTAAACAAACATCAGACCTGCTGACCAAACATCTCACTCATTCAAGGTTCCTACTGCTAAGAGACAAGCTTGGAGTTGTTGAACACACTCCACCTTGAAGGGGGTGTTAGAATCGATTAGTCCATCCAATAGCCAATAACAGAATTCAACTAAGAAACATTAGTGCCGGAAATTTAGGGATGATTCATCATTTTTCTGTTAGTCATGTGGCAATTCATTCTAGAATTTTCTTGTATGTATTGTATGTAAAAATTGTGGTGTAGATATGCTGCAGTAATGGAATGATCAATATAGAAATTCAACTCGATATCATCTTAGAATTCAACTTCCAACAACAGAACACTAATTACCGATTTTTATAAGTCAAACCTTGTTTGAGCCTCATTTTTCTATCAAAATGAATTTTTGAACAGTGATTAACCTCATTTCAACCATACATTTTTCAATAAAATAATATTACATGCAAACTCAAAACTTTTGCAAAATGCATTTTTTTTTATTAAAAAAAGGGGCTCAAACAAGTTCTCAGTAAATCAATCTGATTTTTGGTTGGATAATTGAAATTGTTTCCAGAAGCTTTTCATTCCAAACTAAACAAAGAATACAGAAAATTTCTGCTTGTACAGAAATTATTTTGCCAAAATTTGTACAGACACTCACATGGGGGTGGGCCCATGTGAATTAAATATTGTCCAAAAAAATGGGGTCCACCCCATTTGTGTGTTCTGTGATGTTTCTGGTTTATTTTATTTTTTTGCCCCGTACATGTAGACTTGCTCAAGAATATAAGTGAACGGACTTCAAATTAGTCCATAACTTGTTACTTAAAATGAAATCTTCCAAATTTCATCTGAAATATTTTCAGCTAGAAACAAGAGGCTTAATTCGAGTTGATACAGTGAAAGTCCTGGGTACAAGTCATGAACTTGTAATAATTTCGTTTGCTAGTTCGTCCAACTAATTGAATTAAAACAATTATCATCTTGATCCAAACAAAAAACAGTAAAAAATAGAAAAACGCACCATGCTTAATCTCCCTCCAGAGTTCGAAATCACTGTGGCACCACAACCCAAGAACATCAAAATCCTCGAAGCAAAACAAACACAAACATAAAAGGGACCTATTCAGTTAGAAACTGTAAAACGATGTCTGCTACAAAATAGAATTTTCCCCTATTCCCTATTACTTTCTCAACTCACCTTCTAATTAGCTTTCAACCATTTTTATCTCATCAGAAGATGTGATTTTTAATTACATTCATATGCATTGTACTAGTTATTGGTGTTAGAGGCTATTCTCCGGCGGTTGTGACAATTGCATCTACGGTGGCTGAACCAATGTATTTAGTTCTGCTCCAATCTTCACGTCTGTGAGCCATCCACCAATTGTTTCCACTATGGCTTCAGTCTTCACGCCAGTGAGCCATCCACCTTCTGTTTCTACCCCTGCTCCAGTCTTTGCACCAATGAGCCATCTAGCACAATGACACAAACCTTATTCAAAATTATCGGATGTCGATGAAGAATTTTCCATGAAGAAGTGAATTCTAGTGTTCATATGAATTTGGGGGGTGATTTTCAATTGACATTCTGTGATTTTAATTGGGTTCGGTCATTGTATATTTGACTTTGCAGTGATTTCGTATAACCATACTTCATTTTAAATTTTTGAGCACCATCTTAAATTGGAGATTTTTGTAAAGTTGAATAAGTGAGGTATATAATTATTTAACAATTTCAGTTATTGTATATTGACTTTGCATTCAATTTGTTTCTTCTTAAATGCAGCAGTCGAAATTAACTTGGTATTTAAATATTATATTGAGATCCTGATTTTCATATAAACGTACTTTTATTTTAATTTTGTGGGTACCATCTTTAATTGAAAAATTTATAAAGTTGAGTAAGTGAGTGCATACGATGTTTTAATGGTTTGGGCTATTGTATATTTGGCTTTGCAACGGATTTGTTTCCTTTTAAAGGCAATGGTTGAAAGTAACTTAGTGTTTACAAAATATACTTTGATCCCGAGCTTCATAAAAATATACTTCGGGTCTATTTACTGCATATTAATAGAAAATATGGTACTGTTAGAGCAGTACAAAGCCACCCATATTTGACCAATATGTGAGTAGTGGGACCCATGAACTTTGAAAAAAAGGTTCCAAATTCTTCTAAAAATGAGAATAATTTGCAGCAAACAGGCACTTCATTTTAAATTTTTGGACACCATCTTAAATTGGAAAGTTTTATAAAGTTTAATAAGTGAATGTACACGATGATTTAACGATTTGAGTTATTATATATTGACAATGTGCACAACTTGTTTCATTTTAAAGGTGAGAGTTGAAATTAACATAGTATTTAAACAATGCATTGTATGAATATTTCATTTTTTCAAAATATAATTTAATACAATTTTTATAAATACCCACATAAAGAGTAAATTTAATGAATGCTTATCAAACTTTACTTCTCATTACTACTTCACTGAACAATAAAACACAACTTATTGCTCACTCATCTTTTCAATTGATTATCATTTCATCACTTGTTTAATTTCCACCATCCTCAACTAACAGAATATGTCACGTGGCGAACAAAATCCAACGTGACACATAACACACTTTAAATAATGCCAAATGGGCCAAAAGTGTAAAAAGTCATGTGCATCATAAACACGCTTCTCAATTAATGGAAGAACCGTCCCAAATTGAAATTCGCCCCAAATCCCTTGAACCCTAAAAATCGTTCCCAAAATCCCAACTGAAATCTTGTTTAACATCATATATATTTCTTCTGTTGAGCAACTGTCTTTAGGGGCGGACCCACATGGGGTCAGATGACCCCATAATATATATATATATCTAAACATTTTTGAAATTTTATTTTTGACCCCACAAGAAAATTGGTTTCGATCTGCCCCTGACCGTCTTTAATAGTGAGAGTTTACAAACACATTAGATGGCCCTAATTTTAAATTGCAGGTTGCATCATATCCGTATTTTCCTTGAAGGCTTCTTACTAATCCTAAATCGAGCATCTTGAATTAGTGGATTAGATACTCTGGTTAACAACCATCAACTTGAGGCTTTTTACACGCCCATTTGACATTATTGCAAGTGTTTATGGGCTATGTTGGATTCCATCCGCCACGTGACACATTTCTTTAGTTGAGTATAACGAAAATTAAACGAGCGACGAACGGGTAATCAATTAAAAAGATGGGTGAACAATGAGTTATGTTTTATTTTTCGATAAACAAGTAATAATATGAAATAAAGTTCGATGGACATTCATTAAATTTACACTCCCACATGAATGGGTAGAATCCATGTCGGCATGTCCTAGGCACATGCATTGATTGTGCAGCCACCCCACCTAATTGTGCACCATGTGACTCATGACTCGCCTATAGTATAGTATATATAAGCCGATTCGTATTAACCCTACATTTATAAATGTTGCCAATCTATTACTCTCTATCCATCCTCAAAAAACACAGAGCAATTTTCACTCCAAAAATTTCGCAAAATTTACTGTACAATTTCCCACCTTTGATTAATTAACTCGCAGTAAAAATAAATCCCTATAGCAGGAATTTATATATAGGAATCAATTTTTTTATGTAATTATTACGTGTGTATATATATGTACACATACACAATACATTGTAAGAAACCAAGAATTTTTGTGGGTTGTAGAGACCTCCAGGTGCGAAATCAAGGGCTTGTCTTCTCTCTCTGTCTCTCTACCTTCTCTCTCTTAATTTTCTATTTTCTCTATAGAATATACATGCAGAAAGTTTTTTTTTTATGCGTGTATTCGGTTTGATTTGCGAATTATCAATTTGATCTGTTGGTTGAGTGGTTTCTTCATGAATTTTGTGTCGTTCGTGAGATGGGCTGCTTTTGAATTAAATCAGAATTTGGGAGTTTTGTGTGTTTCTTGTTCATTTGATGGTTGTGGAATTTGGGTGATCTGAAAACCCTTGATCTTGATTGATTTGGATTTTTTTTGGAATTCGGTGGCTTTTGTTTTTGGATCTCAGATTGTTCGCTCGAATATTGGGTCTTGATTTCCTTTTTTGGGTGAAATTTTTGTGATTTTGCGGATTAGGGTTTGAGTAGATGGCTTCAAATCCTCCTCCATTCATGGTGGAGGATAACACTGATGAGGATTTCTTTGACAAATTGGTAAATGATGAAGATGATGTGGACTTTAAGGTTGTTAACACTTTGTCGGCAGTGGTAGGCCCCTATTCTGCCAACGGGAACGAATCTGACGAGGCCAAGGCTTTTGCGAATTTGAGTATTGCTCAGGTTGATAATAATTGTGAATTTAATGATGCTAATGACGAAGATGATAATAGCACTAGTACTAGGATTGATGGTTTAAGCAGGAAAACGGAGAAAGTTGGGACAATGATGGTGGGGACTGTGGAAGAGAGTACAAGTACATTGGAGTCTGCAAAGTCATTTGAGTTTGATAGTTTGATACACAAATCAGAGAATGGGAATGGAGAGGCTGAGGTCTTGTCCAATACCACGGTGATGAGTAAGAGTGATGGTGGATTGGGGGGTTCGGGAGTTAAAGAGGTGGACTGGAGTGCATTTCATGCTGATTTATCTCAGAATAATAGTCAAGGGTTTGGATCCTATTCGGATTTTTTCACTGATTTAGGAGGGGATATTGCTGGTGATGCATTTGGAAATGTGGGGAATAGTTCACAATTTGAGTCCAAGGTTGCTTCTGGGAATGAAGTACATGGATCTGCACATGTGGAAAATTCAACTACCTCCCTGCTGAATCAACAGGGATATAATTATGGTACAGTTGCAGATCAGAGTACAGCCGGGCAGGATATGAATAGCAGTCAGTATTGGGAGAATCTTTATCCCGGATGGAAGTATGATCAAAATACTGGCCAGTGGTATCAGGTGGATGGTTATGATGCAGGTGCGAGCGTGCAAGCAAATGTTGTCTCTAATTTGACTTCTGACTGGGGGCAATCTCACGGTAATGCAGATGTCTCTTACTTGCAGAAATCTGCTCAGTCTATAGCTGAGACTGTAGCTGAGAATGCTACGACTGAGAGTGTTACTAACTGGGATCAGGTATCACAGGCGAGTGATATTATGACTGCCAAAGAAAATTGGAATCAAGTTTCACAAGTGAGTGATGATACTACTGAGGCTGTATCTGATTGGAATCAGGCTTCACAAGCAAACAACGGATACCCACAGCATATGGTGTTTTATCCTGAATACCCTGGTTGGTATTATGATACTATTGCCCAGGATTGGCGCAGTTTGGACTCGTACACTTCAACTGCTCAGTCCGCTCAAGCTCAAGACCAGGTGAATCAGAATGGATATGCCTCTACCAAAACAGTTTCTCATAACAATGATCAGAAGACATACAGTGGATATGACCAAGTTAATAACTATGAATCTCAAGGTTTTAGCAGCCAAGGCCAGCATCACAACGGGGCGGGGTCCTTCAGTAATTACAATCAACAGAAATCAGCTATTTGGCAGCCTGAAACTGTTGCAAATAGTGACTCTACTTCACAATATAACAGAAACCAACAATTGGAGACTCAGCATGGGCAGGACTTTATTGCTAGCAGTCAAGGTAGCCGACAAAGAACTGTTGATTGTGAGAGAGCAAGTTTGTATTTTGGGAATGCAAGTCAAGGTCAGAATGAGTTCTCTACAAGTGCTGTGCCACAAGGTTTTGTTCCTGCTGGGAACTTTAGCCATCAGTTTAATCAGCCGAGAATCAACCAAAATGAGCACAAACATGTCCCAAATGATAGCAATCAGAGTAACCTTAACTTTTTACAGAAACAATTGCAGAGTGCCCATCAATTCTCGTCTGCTCCTGCTACTGGAAGATCATCTGCAGGCCAGCCTTCACATGCTTTGGTCACTTTTGGTTTTGGTGGAAAGCTCATTGTGATGAAAGATAATAGCGCTATAGAAAGTTCAACATTTGGAAGCCAGGTTAGTCTGAGATTTATATTTTTCTAGTTTTCTTAATGGTATTACTTGTACTCACTGAAAATGTTGTGTATTTTATGTGAAGAACCCTGTAGGAAGTTCAATATCTGTTCTCAACTTAGCAGAAGTTGTCGATGAAAAAGTTGATTCTTCAAGCTTTGGAATGGCTGGTGGTAGTTATTTGCGGGTTCTCTGTAAACAATCGTTCCCTGGTCCTCTTACTGGTGGAAGTGTTGGTGTTAAGGAGTTGAACAGATGGATTGATGAGAGGATAATGAACTCTGAGTCTCCTGATATGGATTACAGGAAGGGAGAAGTTTTGAAGTTGCTCCTGTCTTTGCTTAAGATAGCTTGTCAGCATTATGGAAAACTTCGATCTCCTTTCGGCACTGACGCGGCTTTGAAGGTACGCTACATATTTGTCTTGTAAATGCAGGGGGGTTCACTTGAGCTTACTGACTTTATAATCACATTGGATCCCCTTATTAATTATTTTTCGATTGATCTGTATATATATATCATTCACACATCCTTGAGTTTTGATGCGCTAAAGAAGCTGGGTCTTATTCAAATTATGGAAAACTTTTATTGGCATGCTTTAGCATGACTTGAACAACCCTGAGCTACAAGACTTTGTAAATAAGTTAAATGTTTCTACTCTATCAAAAGGCCCACTTACAATCTCAAGTCTATCTATGGCATGTTTAAGTACTTGACAATTAGATTGAGGAGAGACTGGAAGCTGGTCTTTTTTTTTCCCATACTGTTCACCAGCTGTATTTGTTTGGTTTGTGCATAAAACTTGGCATTTGGAATAAATATGAAAGTTAAAAGTTATCTTAGTAAATGTCCGAGTTTCTGGATATTTAATCCACTAAACGATTTGGCTTGTTTCTAATACGATGCCAAGTTTCCTGAGTAAATATCACTCTTCCTACAGTCCTACTATACTCTCTGAACAGTAAAGTGCGTAGGGTTAGGAGAATCCCATGTACCTTAGGTACCCTCTCAGTAGTGTATATGGCCTGTTTTTCTGGAAGATGTCTTCTTTGTTTGTTGGTCAAGATATTGTATTCACTAATCTGGTATTTTTTTTGTTCTCTATGTTTTGCAATTTTGATAGGAAACTGATGTTCCAGAATCTGCAGTTGCCAAACTCTTTGCGTCTGCCAAAAAGAATGGTACACAATTTAGTCAATATGGTGCTGTTTCCAACTGCTTGCAGCAATTGCCTTCTGACGGACAACTGCGGGTATTTGATTGCTACCCTGTGAGTTTGTTGCTTTTTGTACAACCCATCATCCCTTAATAACTGCCAATTCACGTTTTAGGCCACAGCAGCTGAGGTTCAAAGTCTTCTGGTTTCTGGAAGAAAGAAAGAGGCTTTACAATATGCACAGGAGGGTCAGTTGTGGGGTCCTGCCTTAGTTCTTGCTGCACAACTGGGCGATCAGGTTTGTGAGCATGAGAGTTGTTTTCTTTGGCTGGCCAATAGAATGGCTTGAATCATACCTTGATAAATACAATATTTATACATGTTCCCGTCAATTATTGCTTTTATAACCAATTTACCATTGCAGTTCTATGTTGAAACTGTGAAGCAAATGGCACTTCGCCAATTGGTAGCAGGGTCACCTTTGCGAACATTATGCCTGCTAATTGCTGGTCAACCAGCTGATGTCTTCTCAGCGGATTCCACAGCTGATGGTGGCGTGGCTGGTGCTATAAATATGCCTCAGCAACCTGCACAAGTATGCAATGAACGTTCTGTTGAATATGTGTTTCTGTAGATTGCAATAAAATTTACTTGAAGATCCTTTTAATATACATGTTTTATTTCTTTCTCCTATATTTAATGAAATGAAAAGAAAATTATCTTAAGCTTCAAATTATTAATTCTTTATGCTTCTTTTGGTCATTTACCCAGTTTGGTGCCAAAGGCATGCTGGATGACTGGGAAGAAAATTTAGCTGTGATAGCTGCTAACAGAACAAAAGATGACGAACTTGTGCTTATTCATCTGGGAGATTGCTTATGGAAAGAGAGAAGTGATGTATGTTCTGGTCTATTTTTCTGGATGCGGTTATTTCTTATTTTTCATAATTACATCCTGACTTGAATTCGTATGTTGCTTTCTTTGAAATTATTATTCAGATCATAGCGGCTCACATATGCTATTTGGTTGCGGAAGCGAATTTTGAGGCATATTCAGACAGCGCCAGGCTTTGTCTTGTTGGTGCAGATCACTTGAAGTTTCCACGAACTTATGCTAGTCCAGAGGCTATTCAGGTTGGCTGAGTAGTAGGTGACCAATAATGCATTGTTCCACTCAAAGTTGTCATAATGCCTTATTAGCATAGGAAATGGGCTTAGGTGATTGGGTAATTTTCCCAGCAGCATTTTAAAATAAAAGGAAGAAAAGGCAAAAACTGAATAAAAGCATGACAAGCAGGAAGAACCTATTTCACCACTATACTCTTTCCACAAACTGTTCAACATTTCTCTCTTCTTTGGTCTTGTAGGGTATATGTTTTATATAGCTATCGGACTGTAATCTGAAGGTTTATATTGCATATAACGATGCATAGAAGTTTTATTTAAATGAACTTAGCCAGGCAATTGTTGCCCAGGAAGTGGGACCAAGCCTGGGCACCTAGGTGGTACTAGCGACAATTATGGTGCCAGTTGCCTGGTCATAATGCATTAAGTCTGTATGCTTGTGTTTATTTGGTTTATTGGTGATGAGACTAGCTTACTTGACCTTTGCATGCTTGGACAGAGGACAGAGATTTATGAATATTCAAAGATGCTAGGAAACTCTCAGTTCACCCTTCTGCCATTTCAGCCGTACAAGCTCGTATATGCGCACATGTTGGCAGAAGTTGGGAGAATGTCAGATGCATTGAAGTATCTACCATGCTACTAGTTTTCAGTTGATTTTTCATGTTTTGCCTCTTATGTCTTTAACATAACTCTTTAATAATTCAGATATTGTCAAGCAGCATTAAAATCACTTAAAACTGGACGATCTCTCGAGGTGGAAACGCTCAGACAGTTAATATCATCTCTTGAGGAAAGGATAAAAGCTCACCAACAGGTATTTCTATGTCCTCTAATTTGCATTTTGACCAAATTTTCTAGATATAAATATGACTTCTGAATGCAGGGTGGATTCTCCACAAATTTAGCCCCTGCCAAATTGGTGGGTAAATTGCTCACGCTTTTCGATAGTACTGCTCATCGAGTTGTTGGTGGCCTACCCCCACCTGTGCCGACAGCAGGTGGCACTGGACATGGTACAGTGCATCATCATCAATCAATGGGACCTCGGGTATCAACTAGTCAATCAACAGTGGCTATGTCATCATTAATTCCTTCTCAATCCATGGAGTCTATAAGTGAAGGGGCAGCTGACGGCAGTAAGTTGACAATGCACACAAGAAGTATTTCTGAACCTAACTTTGGATTTAGTCCAATACAGGTTTGTTTTAATTTCTAATCGCATTGCCCCACATTCCACGCAATAAATTCCGAGTTTTACTGATTGCTTGATGAGTTGAAACATTCTTGTAATCTGGGTAGAACACGTATGAGATCTTGCCAATTTGTGTAGGGTCAGGGTGATTCAGTAAAGGGAGCTAATTCCACTGGTGAGCAAGATAAAGCATCAGCAGTAGGAAGTACATCTCGTTTTGGCCGTTTTGGTTTTGGATCCCAGCTGTTGCAGAAGACTGTAGGTTTAGTGTTGAAACCCCGTCAAGGTCGCCAGGCAAGTCGATTGAGTTGTTTGTTTATAGCAAAATTGTCTGCACTTCAAATTTTAAATTTGGTTCCTATGAAAGTTTTCTTATGATTGCACTGTTTCTGTAGGCAAAATTGGGTGAACAAAACAAGTTTTATTATGACGAGAAACTTAAGAGATGGGTGGAGGAAGGTGCTGATCCTCCAGCTCAGGAAGCAGTCCCTCCACCCCCACCACCAACTTCAGTTTTCCAGAACGGAACATCAGATTATAACTTAAAGAGTGCATTACAAGGTGAAACTTCTCATAGCAATGGAAGTGCAGAGATTAAAAGTCCAAGTGGTTCAGATCATAGTTCAGGAATGCCACCACTTCCTCCAACCTCCAATCAATTCTCAGCCCGTGGAAGAATGGGTGTTCGATCAAGGTAATATTAAAATTCACTCTTTTCGTGGACTGAATCATTCTCGATTCTATTTGGATTAAGTGAAGCGGAATATTACGTGTCCAGAAATTGTCCTAGAACAGCTTACAGCGGCATTCAATTTCTGAATCAAATTATATTGTAATGTTTTATTTTTGTTACTTGCGATGCCATGGGACTTGGCAAACCAAAAACCATTATAGCATCTCTTGCAAACTTGCAATAGAGAGTTGTGCTTTCCTACTGTCGCCTGTTTGAAATTGTTTCTTGATCATATTTGGGTGAACTGTGGAAACGGCTATAGTGTTATTGTTTAAAAGAGGAATAAATGAAAATAAAAAATAACATTGACTGCCTGGGATGTGGTGCACATATCATTGCTTCAGCATAGATTCTGATTCAACGTGTTCTCATTCTGTCTTTATAATGTGAGTTAAAAGAGAAATAAATGATATGCTCTGCCTGGGATGTGTTTTGCATGTCGTAGGTGTAACATAGTGCATACATTGACGAGCTCTCATTTATTGCGTTTTGGCAGGTATGTTGACACCTTTAACAAGGGTGGTGGCAACCCAACAAATTTGTTCCAGTCTCCATCTGTTCCTTCTGCTAAACTAGCAAGTGCAGCTAACCCAAAATTCTTTGTGCCAACGTCCGTACCGTTTGTTGAACAGTCCGTAGAAACTCCTGCAAATACCATGCAAGATACTTCATATACTACTGAAAATCCTTCTACTTCCTCTACAAGCGATTTATTCCAGTCTCCTGCACTTCCATCTTCCATGGCCAATCAAAAATTTGCAAGCATGAGCAACATCTCTAACATGGAGACGACGAGTGGCAATGGCTCAGCTCATTCACGGCGTACAGCATCATGGAGTGGAAGTTTTGACGGTTCTTTCAGTCCTCCTGTTAAGGCCGAAGTAAAACCTTTGGGAGAGGTATTGAACCACCCTTTATCGTTCACGCCAAAAGACTCTTCTTTAGTGCAATCAGGAATCAATGTGCCCGGCTTTGGGGATGACCTTCATGAAGTGGAACTCTGATGCACTGTGGATGTAAATAGTAAATTTTGCTTCTCTAATTTCGCCATGCTGCTAAAGATTGCCAGGTACATTTTGTTCGAAGGAGACCCGGTGTTTTTTTTTCTCTTTGTTCTTTTCCTTCTTTTTTATTTTCTCAATTGTTGCCCCTTCTCGTTCTCGATTCACACTGTATGTTGAGAATCAGTTGTCACCTAGCTGCTTGATGTACTTATAGAGATAGGTTTCACTCGTCTCCGCAAAGTTAATGCCGTGCTGTTCTCATAATATTGGCATACCGCAAAGAAATAGTTCATACTGTACAGTTCATTTGTTCGAGGAATGTAACTTCTGAATGAATTCAAGAGAATGGACAATGTATCAAGTTCAACAACCAATTTATAAACAAAATCAAATTCAATAATTTGTTTCACCAAAATTTTTAGTCCTGTTGAATTTGTTTCTCCCAAGGATGATTTCTCGTCTCCAGGCTGTAATGATTAAAGCCATCTTGGTAGCACATGCCATTTAACATTGTGGTTGAGCAGGATAATTTAGAGAGCGAGAATGGAGAAAAGCTTCACTAGGACGATACTATGTCTACATGGTAGTACTCTATTTAAATGTCATATTCTGAGTGGTTCGATGTTTGAAATTTTGTTATTTGAATGGATGATTCTATCATTAGTATATAGGACTGTCTTACCGAAGCTCCTTTCATAGAACATCTTTTAATCAGAGAGAATATAGGCAGCAAATTTTTGAAAATGCAACTTAAGGTTGTTCCTACATTTCAATAATCTCCGAGTAATTACGTCCTTGAAATGGAACGAATTGCAAATCAAATTCAAATTTTAGGAAAAAAAATATTTGCAGTAATGAGAAAATTGATGTCAAATAGACGAGTGAGAAGTATATATATTTCTATCATATCTCCTCATGTGATGTGTGTATATATATAAAATTCAAATCCAAACCAAGCAAATGCTCGTATTAACAAAATATGTAGTATTTATAAAGAATAATTTGGAGCTCATTCCATACGGTCAAGTAGTACATGGTATTAAATAAATTATTTTGTGGTTATCATCTTCATGATACAATGCATAAATAATCTACTTATTCTAAACCATCAACAACCTCCGTTATCTTAAATTCTCGTCTGCAGACGTTGAAGATCTAAAAGCACAAAAAAATTCTCGTTGCAAACAGAGTCGAGATTTGAGCAACTCTACTTGCACTATCAACAGTGTCGACCAAACTTCAAAATTCAGCTGAGCCAGGTGTTCTAGGGAAAGGTATTGCATCTCTGATGTTCTCTATTCCAGTTGCAAATTGCACAAGCCTTTCAAAACCTAATCCAAATCCAGCGTGCGGAACTGGAGACAAGAAGATAAAAATTTTGGATCAAACTCATTGGACTGTTTTTTTCAATTTGATAGCATTCAAGGAAACAAAATGGATGGTGAGAACGAAAGGAAAAAATTCCTAAGTTTATTAAAGCTACAGAAACCTAGCAACATGTCATCAGACAAAGTGTAAGTTTGGCTCATGTTTATAAACTGTTTGTAAACACTCGTACCTCTTTTTATCCACACATATTGAGGGACCCACAAGTATTATCCATTTATCTACCACTCATTTATATTTATTTATATAATTTAAATTGTGAAAAAAAACACTTCCAAAACATGCTTTAAGATATGACAGAATTCTAGCCCACTGAAACCTAATTACAGGATTTTGATTCAAAATACAGGTTTTACTTTCAAAAACAAATAGCAGTTGAGGAGTGTTAACACACCAGTTGAATCCATTGCTATGCATACGAAGTTGCAGGTCTTTCACAGAAACTAAAAGCTGAAATGAAACTGCAACATGAGAATTGTGTCAAATTATGTAAAGGTCCCTCACCTGAACCATAACGCCGCAAGTCAAGATACCACCAAAAGCTCTCCTTGTTGAGCTTCAATTCATCCAACCGTTCTTCCAAATAGTCAAGACGCTCCTCTCTTTGGCTTCCACCAATAAGTTCACCTACCTGGGGAAGAAAATCATGTCAGGCAGCCAAATAAACAATTTAGAATTTGATGAGGGAAAAACAGAATTTTACCAAATAAAGGCTTCTTGGAGTATTATAAAAAAACCAGGACGCACCCAAAACGCACAAAAATGAAGACTTGGTATTAATGATTAATTTAAAAGAATAATGTTTGTCAGGGGCAAAAAAGGGTGTGATGGTGGAGTCGAACCTAAACATACAGCAGAAGTTTATAAGTCTAGCTGCACTCAATACACCCAATTGAAACACGCCACGGGGGCAAAAAAAGGGTGTGATGGTGGAATCAAACCTAAACATACAGCAGAAATTTACGAGTCTAGATGCACTCGTACACCCAATTGAAACACACCATGTGCTATTTAGTTAACAATGACTTTCCTCTAAAAGGAAAGATCACCTGATTATTTCATCAAACAAGGTAATAGAGTACTGGAAGCTAAAATGTAGGAGTAATTGAATGAATGATCAAATATATTTTGTAATCATGCTCAATTGCTCATCCAGGATGCAAAGGTGGATGTTTCAATGATGGAAAAACGTGTACTCCAAAGTAATAACTCATGCCACCATGTGTACATATGATGTGAACATATGCTATATGCAGTTATATGTATATCATTACATGCAGAACACATTCAGGATTAAGAATCAACTGTTATTAAATTCAGACAATGTATAGGTTGTGCAACTGTGTAGTCATTTAATGTCCCAGAAAAAATTATTAACCGAGTAGTACCCGAGGAACCAGCATATCCACGGCTGCAACAGTCTTTCCATCATCATTTTGCCGCATGTAAAATGCCTTGATCTCCTGGTAGTTTTTCAGAGAGAAGCATTAATAACC
>JAGHKM010000102.1:0-38300 GCA_019097785.1 Fraxinus excelsior
AAAAATGATGAAATTACAGAATTTTGGCATATACGGTTCAGGCATATGAGTGAGAATGTCATGGCAAAGTCTAGTAGAATGGGACTTCTTGATGGCCAGAAGACCATCAAAATAAATTTTGGTGAGCATTGGGTCTTTGGGAAAGAGAAGAGGGTCAGATTCACGAAAAGAACACTTGAATATATTCATTCAGATCTTTGAGGACCGGCCAGGGTACCATCAAAAGGAGGCCATTATTACTTGTTGACAGTGATTGATGATTTTCCAGGAAAGTTTGGGTATTCTTCTTGAAGTAGAAGAGTGATGTGTTTGGGACTTTCAAGGAATGGAAAACATTGGTAGAAAAGCAAACTAGAAAGCAGGTAAAACGTCTATGCACAGATAATGGGTTGAAGTTTTGTTCAGATGAATTCAATAGCTTCTGTATGGCTGAAGGCATCTTGAGACACTTGATAGTGCCTGGAACTCCTTAATGGAATGGTGTGGCAGAATGGATGAATAGAACTTTGATGGAAAAGGTTCGTTGTATGCTTTCAAATTTTGGGTTACCTAAGACTTTTTGGGTTGAAACTGCTACTACAGTTTGTTTTCTGATTAATCGCTCACCCTCAACTGTCATTGATAAAAAAATACCAGAAGAGGTATGGTCTGGTAAACCTTCTTATTATTCTAATTTGAAGATTTTTGGGTGTTCTACTTATGCTCATGTGGATAATGGGAAGTTGGAGCCTAGGTCTAAAAAATGCATCTTTCTTGTGTATAAATCAAGTGTGAAGAGGTATAAGTTATAGTGTCCTGAGACAAGAAAGGTGGTTGTTAGTAAGGATGTAGTATTTGATAAACTTGCTATAGTTCACCTCTTGGGGATTCTGATAAAATCGAGGAGCAAAATCATTCAACTCGGGTGGAGTTGAAAATTGGTTCAAAGGAACAATCAAAGGTTGCAAAATAGTCTACTACAGATTAGTCCAGTTCGGGGTTAACAGACAGTAATATCTTGCCTACTTTACCTACACCACTAGCACCACAGTATTCTATAGTTAATGATAGATCTCGCAGACAAATTAGACCTCCATAGAAGTATGGGAAAGCAGATTTGGTAGCTTATGCATTGAGTGTGGCTGAATACATTGATTCTACTGAGGAACCTGCTACATATTCAGAGGCAGTCAGTTGTAGTGATTCTAACAGATGGATGATTGCTATGCATGATGAGATGGAATCGTTATACAAAAATAATACTTGGGACTTGGTGAAATTACCTAGGTAAAAAGGTTGTTCGCTGCAAGTGGGTGTTCAAAAGAAAAGAAGGCACATCAAAGATTGAAAATACTAGATACAAGGCTAGATTGGTGGCAAAAGGCTACAGTTAGATTCCAGGTGTTGACTTTACAGATGTGTTCTCACTAGTTGTGAAACATAGTTTCATCCGGGCTTTACTTGGAGTGGTGGCTAAGAATGATTTGAAGTTTGAGCAGATAGATGTCAAGACAACATTCTTACATGGAGAATTTGATGAGAGCATCTACATGTAACAACCAGAAGGGTTCATAGTGTAATACTCCGAAAATTTGTGCTCGTTTAGGTTGCGCATTTAATTTTTTTTTATAGTAATTTAACTTTTCAAAATTTTTATATGGCCAATTTATTAGTGATTGCCTCGTTTGCATTATTTGGTGATTGAGAGTTTACCAATATTAGTTAATTAAGGGTTTAGAATACATGTTAAATTGTAAGGTGTAGACAAGCATGATGTGGTAAATGGTTAAGCAAGTATGAGGTGGTTAAATGTATAACAAGCATGAGGTGTTTTAGCAACCATGAGCTGTTTACAATTAAGGCATATGGTGATATTATTGCATGCATGAAGATGAATCAATGGCTACGTGGAAGGCATAACATTTACCTTGGTCAATAGTCACCTTTATACCTTACTTAGTCATGGGTTTTCCTTGCCTTTAAATACTTAAGAAATGCTCCAGCAAATGGCTTTGAAATCAGAAAATTTCTTGCAAACAATAGAAAGATAGGATACGTGAAAAAGGAAAACAAAGGCTAGCACTTTCAAGTATACATTTCAACTAAAAATTTCTCCAAGTTTTAAGGTAAGATACTTTCTATGCTCAAGTGGTAAGATTTCATGATAATATTTATGCTTAAGCTATGCATGAAAACCATAATATGAAAGATGTGGACAAGTCCACAAAGTTAGATATCTATTTATGCCTTAGGACAAGTCCGAAGGGCACCGGCAAGCCGGAATGCGCAAGTATGTGTTTGAATGCTTTCTTTTGTGTAGTATTAACATGTTAAACCCGAGCATGGTATCTTACTGAGTATTCTTTATACTCATAGTATTTTATACTAAATTTTCAGATCCATAAGCGTTGAGTTGGTGGAAGTCAGTCGGCATACTCGATGATGGGTTAAGGACAAAGTTATTTTGTATTGAAATGTCTCGTTAGTACGTTTTGTTCAAAGAATATTTTCCATATGTTTTCGTGTGGTATTATATACAAACATGTATAAGACATGAGGTACTATGGTACTAGAAGTAAATTTTGAAATCCTATCTTTCATGTTATGCTAAGAGGCATGCTTATAGACTTTTTTTTCCTACGACGAGAAAACAGGCAGAAGCTGGACAATTTTTTTGGGTCCGTTCAAAATGCTATTACTAACTCTATAAACACCTATTTGAGACTCTAAAAATACTCCTACGTTCCTCTTTGAGTTGTCTTTATATGAGCATCAAGAATCACTTAGTTTGGATGTCGGTGGCCGGAGATATAAATTTTTAAGTGTCGAAAGGTCGAATCTGAAGTTCTGTGCAATACCTCACTGTTTTTAGTAAAACGTCCCCATCATATGATCTTGAAAACTCTCCATATTTTAACCTGGGAAACTACGTAGAAATATCTTTTAAATGCCACAAATTTCATATAAAACGGAGTTGAGGTGAATTTTATAAAAATGTTCGAACTGGCTGCCCAAGCTAGCCGTGACAGCACCGAGTCCACGTATGTAAAGAATTTCAAGTCGGCATGCACTTCTGCTGGCCATTAAACTTTATAGAGATATTTTACTATAAATTAAAAATAGGTTTCCAGAATGCATTACCTTTTATTTATGAATTTTTACATGTAATTAAAGCGAAAGTTATTACGTTTAGTACGTGACACTCGAAGCTTAAGTTCGGGGTGTTACACATAGTCTCGGGAAAAGAAGACTGTGTGTGCTTGTTGAAGAAGTTCTTGTATGGACTAAAGCAGTCACCGAGGTAGTGGTATAAGAGGTTTGATTCATTCATGACTACTCATAGTTTCTTCAGATGTAATTATGATAGTTGTGTGTACTTCAGAAAGGAAGATAGTAGATCGACTACATATTTGTTATTATATGTTGATGATATGCTCATAGCAGCCAAAGATAAAGCAGATGTCAGAAAAGTGAAGTTTCAACTTAGCAATGAGTTTGATATGAAGGATTTTGGTGCAGTAAAGAAGATTTTTGGTATGAAAATCTTGAGGGATAGAAAGGCTGGCAGATTGTATTTGAGTCAGAAAGGGTATATTGTGTTTGAGTCAGTACTCCCTTGGCTGCCCACTTCAAATTATCATCTAACTTGTGTCCTTAGTCAATGAAGACATTGATTATATGTCTGGGTTCCTTATTCTAGTACAGTTGGTTCGCTTATGTATAATATGATTTGTACAAGACCTGATTTGACACATGTAGTTAGTACAGTTAGCAGATACATGACAAATCCTGACAAGGAACATTAGAAAGTAGTGCAGTGAATTTCTAGATACTTGTGAGGCTCTTCTAGTGCTTGTGGCTGAGAAGTTTGATTGGTGAAATCGATGAAGACTTGTAGATGTCTACAATATTTTGTGATAGTTAGAGTGCAATTTTCTTGACTAAGGATCAGATGTTTCACAAGAGGACTAAGCACATTGATGTGATGTATCATTTTGTGCGTGATGTGATTGCTTGTGGTGATATTGTAGTGAGCAAGGTTGATATCAAGGATAATCATGCTGATATGATGACAAAACCACTTTCCATTGCTAAGTTTGAGCATTGCTTGAACTTAGTTGGAATTTGTCATTAATTTAACCCATTGGGGCTTGTTTGGAAGAAGAGGAATGGTGTTTACTTGGAGATATGTCATGAATTCATTGTGATGAAATTTGTTTCAAAGTGGAGATCTGTTGTGGCGTGATTCGAATTTCATGTAATTTGGTGTTTGGTTGAATAGAAGAAGTCTAAAGAGCTTGGGGTTTTTGAGAGTCCTAATTAATGAAAATCAAATTTCATCAATGATTGAGAGTTTGGCTTGGAAAAATGACTTTGACGTGAAGAAAATAACTTGGAGTAGAAAATGACAGTAAGCCAGGCGATGTAGCGCAAGCATGGGACACCGGTGCCCTTGAATTATACAGAATGCCATCAGCGTCGCGGCGCCACCGTGGTGTTTATAATTCCCTTTTTTTCGTTTTTTTTCAATTGAGAATTGTAAAGACAATTGCTATTGATTACAGTGGATTACTCATCTACCCGTAGTTTTTTCTGTATTGACTTTCTACGTAAATCTTGATTTTTATTTCATTGTCGTCATTATCTTGCGATCCAAAATACATAACAATAAATCTGGTATTTTACTATTTTTTTTTGCTCGAATGAAGCTTTCCATTGAGCAAAATAACTATATTTCCATCCCCCAAACACCATGTTTTGTTACCCCTATAAAATCTACCTTTTTAAACTTCTATAAAATGGAAAAGGAAAAGGACGACTAGCAGTAACAATGCATAAGTTGCCAAACTTGTTGCCTAAACTAGGCATGAGCTTCCCGATGGAGCCTATGTATTTTGAATTTGCAGCTGATGTTAAGCCACCATGGTTTTGGTGGAAGCTACCATTGTACTCTTAAGTTTATGTAATTGACTTGTGGTTTCCATTATCATCTATTTTACTGTTCGTGAAAAAAGGATAATTTCTCACCATTGCTTTTACTTTCTCGGAGAAAGCCGAAGCTAATAGGAAATTTTGACGTTTTATGGTCAAGATCCTCCTAATGGTTGAAGATCTCAACTATTACATTTCCTTTTATATATGTTCCCTATGATAGTAATCATTATTCTGAGTATTGATGTGTTCCAATATAGGGAATATTACATAACTAAGAGGTTAAGTTTCACCAATTTCAAATTTAAGAGATCAAATAATTGGTCACATTCACCAAAATACCCCACCCCCGATCCACCACCAATATTTGGCCACAAATCAACCAAATAATTGGTCTCATACACTATCCCACAGATGCCACTACCACCAACATTGTAACCGTAATCACCACCAATCCACAACCACAGCTACCACCACCATCATCTCCATCACAGCTACTACCACAGCTACCATCTTTTCTATCTTCATCTCAACCACACTGACCACCCCACTAAAATATTCCCAAATCACGATGCGCACCACGATCACCACAGCAACTGCAACGACCACCACTGCCGCCGCCACCAACAATCGCCAAAATCAGCACCACCACAGCTTCCACAAACTACCACAAACATAGCCAAAAAAACCCAGAGATAAAATGGTAGTTGTGACAGAGATATGCAACGTCAATTTGCAATAATCTGTAGTTTGATTTCTACCTGCCCATGAACAATAATATGTTCGATTTGCAACTTCACAGTTAAATCTCAGTGCCACCTCCTACCTCAATCATACACCACCACCCATTTTCTTCTCTGACCCGATCTGTAGCACCAATCATATGTCCATCGTCGTCTATAGATAAAATGGCCACATGTGACTATAGATCTACAGCCTTGCACAAGTTGTGTCACTACCACGCGTAGCTATTATGGGTGAACGTCATGCGAAGGGGGACCGTCATTGAATGACAGCGTAGTTGGGGTAAAGAGAGACGTCGTTGTGGATCCAATGGGGGCTAAAACACGCAGCAATAGCGGCATCATCGCTCACGACTCGGGCATTGTGGTAGGATGAAAAGAGACTTACGGATCCAATGGGGCTCATGGTACGCGGCAACAATGACATCTCTATTCACGACTCGCTGCAGTCACCACATCGTCGCTGTGGTGGTCCGACGATTTTTTCGTTGGTTGGAGGGAAGAGAGAGAGGAGGAGAGAGAAGTAGAGGACATAGAAAAGAAAATAAGAAGATATTTAGGGTTTTGGGTGGATGGTTGGATTGGGTAGGTAGATGTGTATTAATTTGATTTAATAATATAATTATTAATATTAAAATTTAATTATCATCTGATTTTTGAAATAAAAACTTGTAAATTTGAATTTTGAAGTTAGAAGTTGAAAATTCTAGTATGCTGTAATTTCCACTCAAATATATAAATAGTTATAAAACTCAGCAAGGCCCGACTGGTAGTACTGAAAAATTGGCAGCCCGACCCTTGATCGGGCAAAACAGATTAATTTGATAGAAATGTACTTGATTCGGTCAAAATCAGGCTTTGACCGAATTAATTGATAATTTACTCGCCTCGATTGACTGGTTTGATTAAATTTTGAAATCCTCTTACAAATTTTTTGGGTCCAAAGGAATTGAACTTTGAACCTCTAAGAAAAATAATGAGTTCCTCACAACTTGAACATAAAGTGTTTTAATATTATTCGTGTTCAATAACTAATATCTATCTAGTGACTCATTTATAACTTTTTAATTTATTTTATGGACCTAAATAATTAGTGAAAGTAAATTAAAAATTTTAATTTTGCCCCTAAAAAAAGTTTACTTTATATATTTTTTTTGTAGTTTTATGCAATGACTTGCCAGTTGAACCACTAAATCATTGATCCGCTGCATTGTCCGGATTTGTGTCCAGGTCGAGACTGATAAATATGAGTGTATCTATTAGTATCATTAGTCTTGTACATAAGCAATTTTGTTAAACGTTGCCTCATTAAAACCTTGTTAGGGAAACCCAATGGGATAAAACCTAAACGAAGGAAAAAGAGTACAGCTACTCCCCTGATTTGATCACTGAAAATCTTTGAGTCGACACATTCCAAACTTGTGAGCCAATTTCTTGAATGTAGATATTGACAGTACATTTGTAAATAAATCGGCCACATTGTCACTTGAACGAATTTGTTGAATATTGATGTCGTCGTTTTTCTAAAGCTCGTATGTATAAAAGAATTTTGGATAAATATGCTTCGTCATGTTACCTTTGATATAACCTCCTTTGAGTTAGGCAATGCAAGCAGCATTATCTTCATACAAAATTGTTGGACTATCTTTTATTGAAATTAATCTGAATGATGCTTGGATATGATGGGTCATTTTCCTCAACCATACACATTCTCGGCCTGTTTCATAGATTGCAATAATTTTAGAATGATTTGAAGATGTTGTTGTCAATGATTGCTTCATAGATCTTGATGATATAGCTATTCCTCCATGTGTAAACATGTATCCTGATTGTGATTTAGCTTTTTGTGGTCGGATAGATAACCTGCATTGTATATCCCACTAAAACAGATCCCGACTTTTGAGAATAAAATAATCTCAAATCAATAGTACCCTTTAGGTAACGAAAAATATGTTTAACACCATTCTAATGTCTTTGTGTTGGTGTAGAGATATATCTTGCAAGAAAATTTATCAAAAAAGCTATGTTTGATCAAGTACAATTTGCAAGATAAGTTAATGCTCCAACTGTACTAAGATATGGTACTTCAGGGTCAAGAACTTTTTCTCCATCTTTAAGTGGACCAAAAAGATCATTTTTTTACATCAAGTAGTTGAACAACCATATATGATGTCAATGGATGTGTATTATCCATATAAAATTGTTTTAAGACTTTTTATGTATATGCAGACTCATGAACAAATAATCTTTCTGGGGAATATTCAATTTGCAACCCGAGATAGAATTTGATTTTTCCCAAATCTTTCATCTCAAATTTATTTTTCAAATAATCTGCAATTTTGTTGAACTCTTTAGAAGTTCCAATTAAACTTAAGTCATCAATATAAACTGTCACAATTGTAAATCCAATTTTTTTTCTATTTTTTTTTTATGAAAACACATGGTCAGACATTGTCATTTTTATAGCCTTCCTTCATCAACCATATGCGTCCGAATTGTTTCAATCCATATTATTATCTTTGCAATTTAATTGAGAACATGGTTCTCGAGTATGTATCATTCTCACACTTTATGTCATTCATGGACTTTCACATATATATCACTATCAAGTTAACCATACAAATTAGCGGTCACTACATCCATAAGGTGCTATCGAGCTTTTTTGACACAGTTAAACTAATTAAGAATCTCAAAGTGATAGAGTCCATTACGGGAGAATATGTTTCCTTAGAATTAATTCCTAGACTTTGTGAGAAACCTTGAGCTATGAGTTGGGCCTTGTATCTTGTAATTTCATTATTTCCATTTCTCTTTCATATAAAAATCCATTTGTATCCAACATGAATTACATTCTTAGGTGTTCGAATTACGGGTCCAAACACTTTTCGTTTCTCTAAGGATTTCAACTTCGCCTGTGTGACTTCTTTCTACTTTAGCTAATCATTTCTATTTTTATAGTCTTTAACAGACGTGGTTCAAGATCCTCGTTTTGCATAATATCAAGAGTCACGTTAAAGGCGAAAATATTGTCTATAACAATATTATTTCGCTCCCATAATTTATGAGATAACATATAATTTATTGAAATCTCATTATTTTCGGACACTTGTGATTCTTTATGAACTATATTTTCAATATTTGATTGATCAATTTTCTCTAATGTTACTTCTTCTAAAGTTTTTGGTTGATTTTTCTCTTGTACTTTTCTTTTTCGAGGTACAGAGTCTTTTGAACCAATTGGTTGACCATGCTTCTGGCGTATTTGAGATTTATTTTTTACAGCAAATTGTCATGTAGGGACATCAATTTTTGCTGAAATATTTTATGTTGGTATATATGACTTTGTCACTTTTCTTGTGTCAACAAATGTATCTGATAATTGATTTGCAACTCTTTGCAAATGAATGATTTTTTCAACATCTTGCTCACATTGATTCTAGGATATAGTTTTTCCTCTCCCAAAGTTAGGAAAGTCGTTTCATCAAAATGACAATATACAAAACGTGCAGTAAATAAATCACCCATTAAAGGTTCAAGATACCTAATAATAAATGGTGAATCAAAACCCACATAAATCCAAAATTTTCGTTGGGGGCTCATTTTAGTCCATTGTGGGGTGAAAGTTCACAACCAAATGCTAGTTGCAAAGGTAAATATTGATAATATGCAGTTGGTCTGATACGAACCAATGACACATAATGCAATATGGCATGACCCCAATCAGAAGTTGGGAGTTTTGTTTTCATAAGTAATGGTCTAGTAATAAGTTGTAAATGTTTAATAGATGACTCTACTAAACCATTTTGTGTATGGACATTTGCAACCGAATGTTCAACAGCAATCCCAATTGACATGCAATAATCATCAAATGCTTGTGATCTAAATCCACCAACATTATCAAGACGAATAGTCTTAATTGAGTAATCGGGAAATTGCGCATGTAATTTTATGATTTGAGCAAGTAATCTAGCAAAAGTTATATTCCTAGTAGAAAGTAAGCAAACATGTGATCATAATACCATAAAATAAGAAATGATCCACATGGTGTGTGTATTGGCCCACATATATCTCCATGAATCATTTCCAAGAAAGTTAGAGATTCAATATTAACCTTTGCAGACGAAGGTATAATGACTAACTTGCCTTATGAACAAGCCATACATGGATAATCATTAGGTAAAAGAATCTTTTGGTTTTTTAATAATGTCCGTGTGAGTTATTTATTATTCGACGCATCATTATAGCTCCGGATGTCCAAGTCGATCATTTCAAAGTATTAATTTGTTTGGATCAACAAACTTTGGTTCGTTTTAATATCTGATTTGACCATTTTTATAAATGTATAATACATGCTGATGTGAGTACATAAAAATTATCTTTTATTTGCTTCTGACCAGATACAAAAAAAAGTTATGCAAAGATATTCAACATTATTTTCTTGCATTGTCTCAATGTGATATCAATGAATATCTTTAAAACTAAGCAAATTTCGTCTGAATTTGCTTGAATAAAGTGCATCGACAATATATAATTTTATATTATTTGGTAAAATAATACAAGCTCTTCTGGAGCCTTCAACGATATTCGATGCATCTGATATCGTATTAACATTATTTTCTGCTAATGTTAAGTCTAAAAATATTTTTTGTCTCGAAAAATGGTATGTGTAGTTGCACTATTAATCAAATAAGTATCTTGGCAATCCATCGTGAATCTATAAGAAAAAAATATTTTTTTCAAAAAACTTGAAACAAAAATAATAAAACAAGGAAACAAGAAAATATAAGAGTTAAAAATCAAGTGTATGATGTTTGCCATTTGATTAACTACACAATAAAGAAAAAGGAAAATACAATTAATTTCAAAAAATATGATTAAACATCAAGTAGTCAATATCAACATGACATAAGTTACGTGTTTTCCTTCAGGGATAAACACTAATTTAAAATAATATGTTCTTCGAAACATGTGCTACTTCGAGAGCACGTATTTTACAATTACTTCTTCAAGAACAATATGTCAATATTTTTTTAGAATATTGAAAAATATAATTCATACTCTTCAAGAGCAAGTAATATTAATTATAATGTTGTGCTACTTCAAGAGCAACAACAAATTATTATTTAGAAACATTATCTCTTCAGTTATTTATAATGCTGTGCTACTTCAGGAGCAACAACAATTAAAAATGAATTCAATAATTGATATTTTATTGCTAAACATAAAAAAAGAAGATGAAACGTTCAATTGCACACTACAATAATAATATTAATCTATAAATACACATAAATTAACTTGAATTCATTAACATGAATTGAGTGGAATAGAAAAGTAAAAAAAAAAAAATTAATGACGCTAATTCATTAACGCAAGCACGGACAATCGTGAATTGATGAATTTGATGCATAAATAATTATTATTAAGGGACACGCACGCAGATAAATACATTCAAACCAATTCATCAATTTAAACCAATTAAAAATATTGTATGCCGCCGGCAAAATGATGATTTGATTATGCATGAATCAAAATCAAATTAAAAAGAAAGGGAGAATTTAATGAACAAGCAGGATATGGCCACATAATTAAACCAAATTTACGTTAATTGAGTAAGTATAACCGTAACATGAATCGATTGTGGTGGGACCGAATTCTTTAGGCAAATTATGGCAGAATTATGATAGACAAATATACGAAGTAACGATTGTATATGAAAAAAATCCACATGTTACCAAATTGAATTTGGTACACATGATAAATGATTAAATTTTTTTTTACTACGTTCGTTAAACTTTGAAAAAATTAAGCTTTCATACTCATAATGTGTTACAAAAGAGAGAAAATAGAAGAGAGAATAAAAGTCAATAAACTTGTATATTTTATCGAGAATCAAAATAAGTATTTATAGGGTCTAAAATAAGAGTTACAATTGAAATGAAATAGACCATGTGAACTAGATATGACTTATCTATATATTATGATAATACTAGATAATTATCAACGGTTATTTCATTATATATATATATATAACAAAATGTACTTTTTACGATGTGCAATGCATGCTGTAAAAACTTTTTTACGGTGTGCAGTTGCACGTCATATAAAGCTATGCCATAAAAAGTGGTTTACCTTTTACGGCGTTTAGAAGCACGCCATAAAAAGTGAAATTTAAGGCATGCTTATACACGCCGTAAAAAGTATTACACTTTTTACGACGTTCTGTTGCATGCAGTTAGCAATGAATACCAACAGAAATTAATCAATTATACCCAATACCCATTGCATATACTCTACACTCTACAGCCAATAGTAGATGAATACCAATTGAAATTAATCAATTATAGAAAACTCACCTACCGACTCGTGCATGCGCCCGTGCAGGGATGCTGGAGCAGTGAAGTGGAGGAGCCTGGAGCTAAACTTTCTCAATTCTCTGTTGATGGAGCTTCTCCTTCTCTGTTGATGGAGCTTCCAGGGGCAGGCGTAATGAATTGCAGGGGTACTGGGCAGGGCTTCTAAGTTCTGACATATTGGGCCAAATAATTGGCCCACTTGTTTATTTTTTAGTATTGGGTTGTTAAATAAATTGGGGTTGCCCAAAGCATGCCGACCAAAATTGGGTTGTTAAATAATTCGGGCATTTTTAAGGGCGTGCATTGTGTATTCTGAATTTCTTTTTTACGGTGTGCAACAATGCACGCCGTAAATTATCCACTTTTACGGATTGCAAAAAATATCGCCGTAAATACTTCTTTATGCAATCGATCATTTACGGCACACATTTTTTGTACATTATAAAAAGTCTATTTTTATGGCACGCGTGAATTGCACGCCGTAAACATATTTCGTAAAAAGCTATTTTCGTTGTTGTGTGTGTGTATATATATATATAATAATAATAATAATAATGTGGGATTAAGAATTGTTACTTTAGCTTTCGTGAAGTCGTTTTTAATTAATGCTACAAATATGTAATCGATGCAGACCTCTTAAATTATCCAAACGAAAATGTAACATGATGTAAAAGTGGGAAAAAAGGCAACTTTAGATGCATATTTTCAATAAAATAATGGAATTGAAAAAATAGAAATTGTCAAGTAAAAAGTTTTTTTTTTTTTTTTTTATTACAAAAATTTACATGTTCAAGGAATTATTAATTTTTATTTTTGTTAGGCCCTAAATGATTTTAAGTAAAGTTATTATCTTATGTATTTATCAAGATTATTAATTTTATAAATAGACTAGGGTCGACATGAAAAAACTATTATTTAAGATAAATTATTAATTTATCGAACATTTATTTTTCGATGTTTACTGTAATAAGGTCTAAAATTAAGTTCCCATTGGCTTTATCTACATTTTATGTGTAAGTCGTTAGATTTTCTTATATGTCATGTTGAGCTCCATTATTTAAAATTTATATTTTTTTAAAAAAAGTATTCTTACTTTTTTAATCTCATATTCTTTGAAAAGTCACTTTATAAATTCATTCTCGAAAAATAGGGGTTCAAACCTGTGCTAAATGTATGGTACCATGTGCCTGGCTCTTTAAATAGATACTAGTCGAATTTCGTACAATGCACTGGTTGTGATACTTTTAAAAGTTTTGTTAGTGTCGAAATTAATGAGTAGGTTAAACTATTTAGATTGGAATGTATTTTGGCTCCAATACATGTTTTCAATTTGTTGATGCCTTGTTAAAAAGATAATGAAATTCAATCTAACCCTCATTTTTCTACCTATTGAAGTAAGACATTATGTCTCATTCATCTCGTACTCATAGAATCTCCAATTACATGTATCAGTTGCACCAATATTTAATTTCTTTACAAAGATCATATGCAAGATATATGTAGTCAAGACTAATTAATTAATAATAATACAGTGCAGAATTTAGGACAAATCAAGAGTCTCTATCAGTATTAAAATCACAACACAACGAAAACTTCCATCATAGAGGCAAAAAGAATGACAAACGATCACCTAACTTCATAAATTCCGTCGAATATCTTTTCAGCATGTTCTAATGATACCGTACATTAAATCAATTTTAAAAAAATCAAAATAATTCACTTCATAGAAGATGTTTGTCTACCAGTACTGCATGATGTAGGAGGATTCTTCTGAAAATCATTGAGTTCATTCAATATCCATTTTGACGCTATAAATTTACCATTTTTAACCGTAAAAACTGAAGAAAAATGAAATTGAGAGAAATTGGTGTGAGTATGGGGATTGAGGGTGGGTAGAAAAGAAAAATTAACGATTATAATTTTACGTTTAATAATTTAAGATAATTTGTATATTTAAACTTAATCGACAATATATTTATTATTATCATATTTTAAGTTTTTTCAAAAAAAAAAATTAAATTGATCTAAATGGATATTCATATCGTGAAATATCGAATCAAACGTTGTAGGAAAAATAAAGTTCGAAAAAATGATATTGGAATGAGGTTGAGATTGAAAATAAACATAAACAATCACAACTTTACGTTTCACAATTAATGTAAAATTATTTTTTATATTTAAAATTTATCGATCATATATTTATTATGGTCGTACTTCAAGATTTTCAACAAATTTTAAATCGCTTAAAATGCATATTTGTAACTTAAAATACTGAATCAAACGTAAAAAAATCGGCTTAATTTAAGATAAAAACTGAAGAAAAATGAAATTGAGAGAAATTAGTGTGAGTATGGGGGTTGAGGGTGGGTAGAAAAGAAAAATTAACGATTATGATTTTATGTTTAATAATTTAAGATAATTTTTATATTTAAACTTAATCGATAATATATTTATTATTATCACATTGTAAGTTTTTTTATAAAAATTTAAATCGATCCAAATGGATATTTATATCGCGAAATATCAAATCAAACGTTGTAGGAAAAATAAAGTTCGAAAAAATGGATATTGGAATGAGGTTGAGATTGAAAAGAAATATAAACAATCATGACTTTACGTTTCACAATTAATGTAAAATTATTTTTGATATTTAAAATTTATCGACCATATATTTATCATGGCCGCACTTCAATATTTCCAACAAATTTTAAATCACCTAAAATATTGAATCAAACGTTAAAAAAATAATAATAAAAACGAACTCTTATATATATTAATGACTCCCTTGAGATAGCGTTAAGCGTGAATGGAGTCACCAACTCCATTTGTACAATGAACAATCCTAAACATATCATAGGTCAACGAGGTTTGAGTGGGCATGAAGAGGAGTTTACAACCCTATTATGGATAGCATTAATGTGACATTAAATGATAAGTGAAATTAAATAAATCATTTAATTACACCTTTCATTTAGTTTATCATCTAGTACCACTTAAACTGATGTTGTAATCTCAGTGGGTTTACCATGAAGAAACATTGTTAAACATTGAGGTCGTGTTTGATTTGCTTTTTCAAGTTATTTTTGATTTTATGAAACACTTAAAATTGATTTGTTTTGATATCTTTGAGGGGGCATGAAGAAGAGTTTACAACCCTATTATGGGTAGCATTAATGTGGCATTAAATGATAAGTGAAATTAAATAAATCATTTAATTACACTTTTTATTTAATCTATCATCTAGCACCACCTAAATTGGGATTATAATCTCAGTGGGACTACATGAAAAAACATTGTTAAACATTGAGGTTGTGTTTGATTTGCTTTTTCAATTTATTTTTAATTTTATAAAACACTTAAAATTGGTTTGTTTTGATATCTGTGAATAAATTTTTGAAAAGAATGTTAAATTTATAAATTATAATACAAATTTTAAACATATTATATTTGAAAATATGAAAAATAAGTGTTTAAATAAATTTTTATTTAAATAAAGTTCTAGAAATAAAAAATTATAAAAATTAAAACAAAAAATTCTAACATTACAATTCTAATAATCCTAAAAAAATAAAGATTTGATAAATTCTAAAAACTTAAAAAATAAGGGTGCGTTTTATTTTCATTTTCAAGCTGTTTTCAGTTTTAGATTTTTCAAAACACTGAAAACATGTTGGTTTGATATTTCTGAAAAATATATTTTTAATATAATATTGAACATATAACATAAAATCAAAAATACATTTTTGACATTTTGATTGTTTTCATTAAAAATTCTAATTAAATAAAATTTTATTTAAAAAATAAATCTAAAATTCCAAAATACTAATATTGTAAAAATAAAAAAAATTGAAAAAAATAAAATATTAAAAAATATTAGAAAAACAATAATTATAAAAAATAAATAACAAAATATTTAAAGATTTGAATGATTATTTGCACAAGAATTTTTTTAAAAAATATTTAAATTAACATAGATAAAAATATTTTCAGTCCAAGTAATTAATTTATTTTTATTTTCTATATTTTGAACTCAATTTATTATTTATTTTTATTTTATTTTTGTAACGAGAAAAAAATATTTTAAGATTCATTAACTTTAAAATGTATATATTATTTGATAATATATTAATATAAAATTGTTCTATTTTTATTGAATAATCAAGTTTTATGGAATAAAATATCGTAAAATAAATTTTTAAATCAAATGCGTTCTCTAGTTTTCTATTTTGAAAAATGATTTTTTTTCTTTTTCAAAATGACAAATGTGTTTTCAATAATTTTAAAATAGACTTTCAAAATAGAAAATTGAAAATGAACTCAAAACTTAAAATGGAAAACTAAAATACAAACCAAACTTGCCCTAAAAGTTTGAGAAAATAATTCTAAAATATTAAATACTAAAAAATACAAGTTTTGAAAAAATTAAATTCTAGAAAAATAAAACTTATAAATAAACTATAAATAAAAATAGTTCAACATCTTAATGGTTATTTACATAAAAATTCTAAAAAAATGTATTTAAATAAATGCGGATAAAAACTCCTAGTCCACATCATTAATTTTTATTTCCTATGTTAAAATATTTTAAAATTCACCAACTTTAAAATGTATTTATTAATTGATTGATGTTAAAAATATTTTAAGATTCATCCACTTTAAATTGTAAATATTAGTTGATAATACAGCAATGTAAAATTATTCTATTTTATTGAATAATTAAATTTAATGGGAAAAAATGGAAAAAAAAAAAAAACTCTAAATTTCGAACCAACACATGTTTTCTAGTTTTCTATGACAAAAACAATTCTTCAAAATGACAAACCAAATTTCAGCAACTAAATTTCTTTTTATCTTCCTTTTTGCTAATTTAAGCATCAAAAGGTTTATTGCCAACCCTTTCTTTTTCGGTCTAGTAAATTTCATCTATTGAGCCACTAAACTTTAAATTATCTCAATTGGATTACTTAACTTCAGTTCTAGTTTTAAGTTTTACTACTCCGTCACTTGTCATCTTCTAAATTGATGAAAACTTCTTCTCCTCCTCCTTTTTTTTTCCCTTTTTGGATAAGGAAATTGATGAAAACTTATGGATTGACAATCACAATACAACACATTTTTCACGTAATCACTGCATAGCATACCAAACACGCTACTAATTATATTGTACAAGTGTGAAAATAAAAAGAAACACATCTTTTAATCTAAAGAAATTGTCAAGACTTTCATTCACCATTTTCATTTCTAGAATGTCGAGTAGCAATTATATGTATGATAAATTAGGATATGAATATATGATTTGACACTAAGAAAAATATTATCTATTTGGAGGATGATAAGTGATAGAATGCGATATAGTGGTGATTTTTGAAATTAATTTAATGTTCAATTATTGAATCAACATAAATTAAAATTTAGTAACTTAATTGAACTGTTACTAAAACTTTTGTGACCGCAGTTGAATTTTAACCCTTTTTAAAGGCCCCTACAACTCTTTTGAACCAATTCGTTTTCAATTCTAATTGTCGAGAGATATTAAGTACTTGAAATATCATTAAATTCGTAAATTTTTAATTTCTGATTGAACCCTTGTCCCATCTTGCTGGTCCCTTGCCTTTTCGACTAATGAAACGTATTGTTTTTTCAATTTTCTTGAAGGACTAAAATTTTTATTAGTGGGAGAGTGAAAGGAACGCCAAGATGGGCACATGCCCCACATCATATCTAAGCTCGAACATTTCACGCATTGCCCTTTTTCCCTTGTGCAATCAACGATGTTTTTGGGTAGTGCTACATAAAAAAATCACAAAATCGCAAAATCGAATCAAAGTCGTCGGTTTGAAACCGTTGGTTTAGATCCACATGGACCCGTGATTTTTTTCTCTCAAACCGAATCAAACTGTTTCAAAATGTTTGGTTTATGTTTCAAATTTTAAAAACTGCAAAAAATCAAATTGAACCGCACTTTTTTTAATTAAAAAAATATTTTTATTAAATTATAAATTCTCATATATAAATTTTATTAAAGTATAGTTTTTAGAATTTAAAATATACTTTCTTGAAGGGTACAAATTTAATTAACCTAACTCATGCATAACAAACAAGTCAGTAAGTCATTGTCATTAGTATTTAGTTGGGTCTTCGTTAAAAAAAAAAAAAAATTTAGGCCCATAATTACAAAATGAATTGAACGTGAAATTGTGAATGTTGTCTAGTCATGCAATTACGCCTTTGTAAAAACACAAGCAAACCAAAGTTACCAAACCCTAGCTCCATCCCTCTATCCCGCAGCGCTGACGCATGCCATACAGTGCCAACTTGACGCTTGTGACCTGCTGTTGTCGACGCTGTTTCTCCACCAATGCCTACCGCCACTGACTGTGAATGTGAGCATCTCTTCCTTTTCCTTGTGTATCGAAACAATTTTTCATAATTTGTTTATACAAGAAAAATTAAAAATTGAGATCAAAACCCTTAATTTTCTATCTAGAAACATAAAAGAAGATTTAGAACTGATTTGAGCATAGAATTTTGAATGAATTTCTCTTTCTGTTTTCTCCTTTTCCCTTAATTTTGAATGAATAGTGGTATTATTTAATATTTTAATTGGGATAAAGATAGTGAATAAAATGTAGACTTGATCATTTAGTTTTGTGTGTGCATGCACTCTAGTTTAGTAGATGTAGAATAGTGTCATTGTTTATCCTGTTTTAAGACATCATTCGTGTATATTCCAGCAAATGAATATACACCATTAAAAAATGCAATACATGATATAAATTCACCCTTGCTTTATTGAAAATCCACGAGTGGTCGGATTCTTGATTCCTTTAGGAGTTCATTGAGTGGAAAAATGGTTGAGGCCTTAATATGCACGAAGAATTGGTTGCATAGTAGCAATGAACCTATAGTGCTTCGTCAATATTTGGATGATGTAGAAGCATTTGATGACTCTAAGAAAGCTGTGGAAGGTGACATTTATTTTCTATTATCAATTTTGATATTTTATGCATATTGTTTCTTAGTTGATTGTTAATATCATTAATAAGGACTAATAAATATTTTGATATTTGCATATCATACAGAGGTCAAATCATGTGTTACAAGAAGGGATATTGATCCAATTTTTATCAAATGAGATGTTAGTAATCTTATACTTATTCTGGAGAGCTTGTTTTTAGATGCTAACTTGATATTATTTTTTGTCTTTTTGTTTATATATCGAATTTTAAACAAATATGAATGTAATTTAACATTTAACATTATTAGTTCTTGTTTAAATGTATATGTTAACTTGTTTTAAACATATAACTATAATGTCGATAGGTAAATCGCGGATTAAAACCGAACCAAACCGCAAATAATGGTTTGGTTTGGAAAAATTCCAAATCGCATGAAATTGTTTGAGTTGAAAATATAACACAAACATCCCAAACCAAACGTGTTCGCCCCTATTTCCGGGTTTTAAAAGAGGTGAATTTCAGACAGGGTAATTATATTTTCACACTAGTGTCAATTAGGTAATCTTCAATTTTGTACAATTGACTAACTACATTTTAATTTTATTTCAGTTGGGAAAATCAACATTAATATGATTTCAATTTGATAATTATATTTTAATTTGATTTCAATTAAGATAGTTTCGTCCAGCTTCACAACAAAAACTAATGACGCATCATTAATAAATAATAATCATTACACCTTAGTTGTTAGCGTGGAATAAGTACAACTTTAATGAAATATGTTGTCGATTTTATATCTCGCAAGTGTATGAATTGTAGCAAGTAATAAAGGGGACATATGAGTCCGGATAATTGTTCCCACAAGGACGACTAACTAACCATTGATTAAATTATTCTTAACGTTAACTTGATTCAAAACAATTAGAAAGTGTTTATTTTCTTTTTGTGATTTTTATTTTAAATATACTAAAACAATAAGAGATGATTTTCTTATATGATGATTTAAGTATTATGATTCATGAGTTCACCATAAATATCCCATTAATCTCAGTCATCAAATTTAAAACAATTGATTATGTTTATCCGGTTTAAATTCTCTAACTTATTCCATTTACCTCTATCGAGTTCAAATTGATTTTATTTAACTAAGTCAATTCCATACCTTTACGTGAATTCAGATACACCTTAATTAAACGCATTATATCTCTAAAAATCCATGTAACGATCGCATTAATTAAAAAATGTATTTCTACACTTTTATACTAATTTCCAAATTTGACAACTTGATCCAAACAAATAATCTCACCTCCCGACATAATTATCACCCACAAAACCAATGAATTAGCGGTCAAATAATCCAAACATTAAAAATAGAAGTAAAAACAACTCACAAAGTCAATTGGAGATTCAAAATTTTTTAATTAAAAATAAGGTTTAAAGGTATGTTACCATCATTCATCCTAACTAATGACTTAATTTATATTGACCTATGGTTGATTTCAAGTTTTGATTATAACAAACAAATTATTCTTATCTCTAACATTTATATTCGAGTCTTCATTGTTACATGTTACGAACCTGATGGAAATTGAGCATTCACAAATCAAGCTTAGAAATCAAGCACTCGTGTCAAGACAATCGGAGACAAATCAAGCACTTGCGCCAAATTCAAAATCAAGCAACAAATCGTGCACTCACGCCAAATTAATCGAAGATATTAGACTTAGATGATTTGAATCCATATGTAAAGGTAAAATGCTTTAATTCTTAGCAATGAATCACTTCAAGCTCGTAAGTTAAATTTTTATGCACGAGATAAACTTTTCACAAAAACGCTTGCATAAAAAAATCTTATTTTCGATGTGACAAAAATCCTCACTTGACTTTAAAATTATTTACCAATGACACTTATTTTGAAAAGTTAAGTGAATATATCCCTAAAGTATTTACACTTGCTTAAATAATCAAGAAAAGAGAAAACCAAAAATTTCTGGTCTGGTGGACGTCCGATGGCTTCAACGGTTAAAATTCTTATCGTTCTAATTTTTGACACATAATAGATATTTTCAGTTGTCCGATAGGGATCGTCCAGTTGGACAAAACTTTTTGACGTTTTAACTGCTAGTTTTGAAATTTCTTTGATCAAATTAACTTTTGAAAATCATTCTACACATCAAAGTTTTTCATACCTAACACTTGAGCTTCATTCATTGCTATTTATTAAAGTGTTAGCCTATTTCTCTCTTGGTACTTAATTGTGATCATATCATTTATTAAGAGAGAAGTTTTAATTTGTATAATCTATTTTCTTTGAACTTGTGGGTCGTGTTGAGATCCCGTAAAACTCAACGTTGTAAAATGATTGATGCTCCTACTTATTGCTTTCATATTCGTGCTTATTATTTGAATTAATCTATCTAGTTATTATGTGTTTGATTTTAGATTAATTTTTCGAAAAAGTTTTTAAAAACCAATTCACCCCTCTCTTGGTTAGCTATTCTTGGGCTATCAATTGGTATCAGAGCAAGGTGCTCATTTTTAAATTAAGATTTTACAATCTCGAGCAATGACTAACCACAACAACTTTCAAAATCTCGAGGGTATTCCATGAATTGACCTCCCTTTTTTGATGGCACACATTATAATTATTGGAAAGCTAGAATGATGATTTACATTCAATCAATAGATTATAATATTTGGGAAGTCATTGAATTTGGTCCTTATGTGCCCACTAAGATTATTAAAATTGATGAAAAATCCGATCAATCTATTCCTAAACCTAGAGAGGAATATGATGAAGATGATAAAAGAAAATTATCCTTGAATGCTAGAGCCAAAAACCTACTCTATTGTGCCTTAGATAAAAATGAGTTTAATCGTATTAGCACATGTGACTCCGCATATGATATATGACATGCTTTAGAAGTCACTCATGTCGGCACAAGTAAAGTAAAAGAAACCAAGATTAATCTCTTGGTCAAAGAATTTGAAAATTTCTTCATGAAACAAGACGAACCTATTGTTGACATGATTACTCGTTTCACCAATATTGTTAATGGTCTCAAAGGCTTTGATCGTAAATTTACTAACGGTGAGCTTGTAAGTAAAATGCTTAGGTCGCTTTCGAAAGATTGGAGCTCATTAAGGATGTTGATAGAGAACACCAAAGACATCAACTCTTATCCCTTGGAGGAACTCTATGGAACCTTGATGACATACGAGCTCAACAATGCCGAAACCAAGGAAAAGTAAGGAAGAATCAAAAGAGCCTCCTAGGCGTCAAATTGCTCTCAAATCGGCAATTGAAGAAGGAACTTCAAGTGAACATATGAGTAATGAAGAACTTGATGATCTTGTACTTCTTGTCAAAAAAATTGAGAGGCTTTCGAAATAATCGAAAGTTTCAAAAGAAAGATGAAAAGAGCAAAGAAAGAAGCAAGAAAATTATTTGTTACGATTGTGACAAACCTGGTCACAAGAGAATCGAGTGTCCAAACAAAAAGAAAAATTTCAAGAAAAAATGCACTTCAAACAACATGGGATGAAAGCGACGATGATGATCGTGATGAAAATGAAAGTCAAGAAGAGATCGCCAACATGTGCTTCATGGCAATCGACGATGAGGTAAATTCTATTGAAAAATTCTCATATGATGATTTATCTTCTTCTTATGATGAAATTTTAGAAAAAAAACTCACTCTTAGTCATTCTATTCTTAAAAAGAAAAAAGTTATTAAAAAATGAAATGGAGAAAATTTTAGAAACTAAAAAGGAAAATGATTATGATTCATTGTATAAAAAAAATTGTTCTTTGAAGAAAATGTTGAAGACTTGACAAATATTGTTTTTAAATTCACTCAAGGGAAGAAAAATTTTGATTTAATGCTCGGTAATCAAAAATGTGTTTTTGATAAAGGAGACATTGGATATAAACCATTTTTGAAACAAAAATCTCTCAAAAATTTATTTGTCAAAACCTCAAAAAGAATGGACATATTACCTACAATTGTCTAACAAAAAAGAAGCTACACTTTGAAAGTAAAAATAAGTGGACTCGAGGATCCACTAAAACTAACTACCAAGGACCCAAGCTTGTGTGGGTACCAAAAATAAAAAATTGAACTATTATTGTAGGTACCAAAGAAGATGACAAGCAAATGGTTCTTGGATAGCGGGTGTTCAAAGCACACGACCGGAGAGAGAACTTTACTATCGAACTTCAAAAAGAATGATGGAGGTCATGTCACATTTGGAGACAATGCAAAGGGAAAAATCATCGGAATTGGAAACATTGGTAATCATCTTTCCCCCTCCATTGAGAATGTACTATTGGTAGATAATCTCAAACATAATTTACTTAGTATTAGTCAATTATGTGATAAATGCTATCATATTAAATTCGATTCTTCTAAATGTCTTATTAAGGATGCTACATCTAAAGAGGTATTGTTTATAGGAAGCCGAAGCAAAAAATGTTTATATCATAAATATCGATTTTGAAAATGATGAAAAATGTTTAGTGAGTTTGAAAGATGATACTTGGCTATGGCATAGAAGATTAGGTCATGTTGGGATGGATCTTCTTTCAAAAATCTCCAAAAATGGTTTTGTTAAAGGTTTACCAAATTTGAAGTTTGAAAAAGACAAAATTTGCGATGCATGTCAATTTGGTAAACAAGTAAAAAGTTCATTCAAACCCAAATTACACTCATCAACTACAAAACCACTTCAATTACTCCATATTGATCTTTTTGGACCATCGAGAACCGCTAGTTTAGGTGGAAAATACTATGCTTTCGTCATCGTTGATGATTTCTCTAGATTCACTTGGGTTCTTTTCTTAAGTCTCAAAGATGAAGCCTTAAAAACCTTTAAACATTTTTGCAAAAAGGTTCAAAATGAAAAAGAGATACTCCATTACAACCATTAAAAGTGATCATGGTGGAGAATTTGATAATCTCGCCTTTGATGAGTTTTGTAATGAAAATGGATATGAACATAATTTCTCGGCTCCTAGAACTTCTCAACAAAATGGTGTAGTAGAAAGAAAGAATCGCACATTGCAAGAAATGGCTAGGATCATGCTAAATGAAAATAGCATGCCAAAATATTTTTGGGTCGAAGCCGTTAACACTGCTTGCTATATTGTTAATAGAGTTTTAATTAGTTGAAAGAAAACCAAAACTCCATATGAACTTTGGAAAAATAGAATTCCCAATATCGGATATTTCAAAGTCTTTGGGTGCAAATGCTTTATCTTGAACACAAAAGAAAACTTGGAAAAATTTGATTCAAAATCCGATGTTGGGATTTTTCTAGGATATTCATTGACTAGTAAAGCTTATAGAGTTTTCAACAAAAGAACTCTAGTCGTTGAAGAATCTATGCATGTCACTTTCGATGAAACTAACTCTCTTGATCATGAGAAAGGTATTGATATTGATGTAGGATTGGAAACTCCATTCGAACAAATGTCTATTCAAGATCAACACAAGAAAAATCCACAAGATGAATGTCAAGAAGGAGAAAATGTTCGACAAAGCGAAAAAGAGCCAACCGAAGTCCAAAATGATTTACCTCTACCAAAAGAATGGAGGTTTGTTCATTCTCATCCTAAAGAACTAATCATTGGTGATCCATCAAAACAACAAAGGGACTTCATTGATAAGTTTTATTAGTAAGTTCTTTATCATGTTATTGACACAATTTTTGTTTATAACAATGCTAATAGATGAATTCCTCTTTAACCTATTATCTTCAAAATTTCAAATGTATAAAAAATTCATCAACGTTAAAAAAAAAAAAAAAAAAAAACAACACCAACAACACGCTCAACTAAAATTATACAAATAAACTACGAAATCATAAATTATGATTTTTTTAATACTTTTTCATGTTATTCCTACACCAATTGAAGCACAAAATCACATTTCAAAATTTAAAAAAAAAAAAAAATTGAAGAAAAATTTACCTCTTTACTGTACCAATTTATAACAAAGAGGGATGAAGTAGTATGAAATAAACTTGAATGGAAGAAGATATATTTTTGTAATCTTGAAATGCACAGAAAATTGAGGTGAAGAAGATGACGTTAGTTTCAAATTTAGAGAAAAGGGTTTCATAGTGAAATTGAAGAAGAAAGAAGGAGGTGAAAATGAGGGAAATTGAATAAATATTTTACTATTAATTGAAGGATAATTTTGTCATTTGGCCAATTAAAATATCTTGAACTTTTTTTTTTCTTTTTTAATGTTGGTCAAAGGCCATTTCTCCAAACACTTTATCTAACTCGGCTAATCAGCCAAATATTCCCTTATTTTAATACCCATATCACATTAATTTAAGGAAGATTTGGTCAAACAGCGAGGTAACACAATGATTTTGGACAAATGGCCTTTGACCCAGAATTAAACAAAAAAGAAATTCAAAAGGTTTTAATTGATAAAAAGACAAAATTGCCATTCAGTTTTTAACTCAAAAATCACCAAATTTTCCCTCATTTCACCCATTTCTTCGGTAAAACCCTATTCTCCCAATTCTAAAAATTAACGTTTTCCTTCTTTCTCTTTTTCATCTTCTTCAACTGGACGGTGGAAGCAAACTCAAATCAAAGGTACAACTTTCTTCAACTGAAATTCCTCTCCTTACTACACCTCATTGTATTCTCCTACTTCGGACTGTGCTAGACATGGCTTTTCAGATTCTCTTGAAGAAAATGTTACCTTAATTTCTTGCTCTTTATTATATCATCTTCTTCTCGTTTTGTTATATTATTTTGTGAAAAAAATGGATCTCCAACCTTAGATTCTGAAAGAATATCGAATTTAATTTCCTTTTGCTCTTCTTTGATGGGGAAAACTTCGTACTTGACATTCTCAAGTATGAAAACTGCTCAACATTGGAGCACATGAAATGAAGGGGTGGGGTGGGGTGGGGTTTGAGGGAGGGGAGAAGAGAAAATGGTGGGTTGTTAGAGAAATCCTACATGAAATGTAATTAACAGATCACCATCTTTTCTTTTTCTTTAATTGATTATTTTCACTGTATTTTTAAAAAAAATTCTCTGCACTTTTGAAGCAAGAAGTAGAGAGAAAGAATTGTTAGTGATGATGTTAGGAGGAAGTTTTCAAATAGTTGTATTTGGTGAATGATCCAACGTACACTAACTCTCCTAAAATATGTCTCTCTCACTCTATATTAGCATGCATCCATATGGGTATATATGTTAGTGATTAGTACTTATAATCTATTTAATGAAAAATAAGTAGCTTTTTTTTCTGAATCTCTACGCACTTTGATGCAACTTATGCATGTGGTTGATAAATGGGGACCATCTACAAATGTTTAATTTCTCTTAATATATTTTCAACTATTATCTCATCACATTTATTTCAGTGCCAAAAACTTTTTTCCACTAAAGTATCTATCATCACATAATTTACATTAAGTTTATGTTTCACTTTCACTCTCTAAAATCCATTTATTTTTATCTGAGTGTTTGTTTGGTAAATGATTACTTTGAGAAATAAGATTTCTAATTATTGTTTTGCATTTTACATTAGGAAAAAATGGATGTTGAAGTGAACGCGAAGATAAGTAATAGGTTTAGAATGAAATTGATTGATGAAGTTTTCTACAGTTTGGATGATAAGCATTAAGACATATTCACAAACTCTTGCTTTGTACATTTGTTGAGCTTGAGGGACAAAGTTTGCATCACAATTGGTCCACCAGTTAATTCTGAGGTCGATAAGACACTATTAGTTATTCTTTGTATTAATATCCTGGAGATTGATTTTGTAATTATACATGTTTGCTTCAAATTAAATGTTGATTGTAGTTACAGTTTTGATGTTCTTGATTTAAATGTTCATATGCATTTCTATTAGAATGGTATAACTGAGTTATGAAAAGATCTAAGAGAACGGCACAAGTGACGTTATAATGATACACAAACTTGTTCATTAGAACGGCACAAGTGCCGTTACTATGTAGAAAACGACACTTGTGTTGTTACTAAGATGAGAACGTCTATTAGAATGGTATAAATATCGTTATGTTTGTAAATATAAGTCCATGAGAACGACACTTGTGCCATTACTGAGTTATGTGAAGATCTACAAGAACGGCACAATTGATGTTATAACAATATACAAACTTGGTCATGAGATGCCCTTGATTTAAATGTTCTTAAGCATTTCTATTAGAACAGTATAACTGAGAACGATACAAGTGACATTATAACCATATACAAACTTGTTCAGGAGAATGGCACAAGTGTCGTTACTATATAGAAAATGACAGTTGTGTCATTATTGAGATGAGAACATCTATCATAATGGTATAACTATCATTATGTTTGTAAACATAAGTCCATGAGAATGACACTTGTACCGTACTAAGTTATGAAAAGATCTACAACAATTGACGTTATAACAATACACAAACTTGTCATGAAAAAGGCACAAGTGTCGTTACTGTGTAGAAAACGACATTTGTGTTGTTTTGTCTATAAACACGAGTATAAACAGCCATGACCCATCCGAGCCTCGATGATCGATAAGTTGAACTCATTAAAGTTGCAGGATGGAGATGTCGTTTACAACGTTCAAGAGATATGCTCATTACTTATATTTTCTAACTAATGTAGATCATGACTTGTGATTTCACCACTGGATATCATATAATCTATGTCAATTCTATTGTTATTTGTCATATAATCAACATTTCAGACTTTCTTAAGTTAGGGGGCCCAATGCTTGAGTTCATTGTGTTGAAAAAAAGTAAAATATTGAAGAAAACAACAGAATTGCACAAGTGCCGTTAAACGACACTTGTGTTGTTCTATCCATAAACATGAGTATAGTAGCCATGACTCGTTTGAGCCCTGATAATCGATAAGTTGAACTCATTAAAGTTGCAGGATGGACATGCCGTTTACAACATTCGAGAGATGTGCTCATTACTTATATTTTCTAACAAATGTATATCATGACTTGTGATTTCACCACTAGATATTATATAATATATGTCAATTCTATCGTTATTTGTCATATAATCAACATTTCAAACTTTCTTAAGTTAGGATGTCCAATGCTTGAGTTTGCTGCGTTAGAAAAGAAGTAAAATATTGGAGAAATCAACAAAATGGCACAAGTGCCGTTAAACGACACTTGTATCGTTCTGTCTATAAACATGAGTATAAGTAGCCATGACCCATTCGAGACCCGATAATCGATAAGTTGAACTCATTTAAGTTGCAGGATGGACATGCCATTTACAACATTCGGGAGATATGTTCATTACTTATATTTTCAAACGAATTTAGATCAAGACTTGTGATTTTACCATTTATTACCATATATTCTATATCAATTCTTCCATTAGTTGTCATATAATCAAAAATTTCGACCTTTTTAAGTTAGGTTGTCTAATGCTTAAGGTCATTTTGCTAGAAAAGCAGCAAGATATTGGAGAAATCAACACAACGACACAAGTGTCGTTAAACAATACTTGTGCATTATGTCTTTAAACACAAGTATAAGCAACCATGACCCATTTGAAATCTGATAATCGATAAGCCAAACTCATTTAAGTTGCAGGATGGACGTGTCATTTACAACATTCTAGAAATATGCTCATTACTTATACTTTCAAATGAATTTAGATCAAGACTTATGATTTCACCATTTGATACCATATATTCTATATCAATTATTCCGTTAGTTGTCACACAATCAACATTTTTGACTTTCTTAAGTTCGGGGGTCCAATGCTTAAGGTCGTTCCACTAGAAAAGTAGCAAAATATTGGAGAAATCAACTGAACGACACAATTGTCGTGTGCCGTTAAGTTTGTAAACACGAGTATAAGTAGCCACAACCTATCCAAGCCACGATAATTGATAAGCTGAACTCATTTAAGTTGTAGAATGGACATGTCGTTTACAACATTCGAGAGATATGCTCATTACTTATACTTTCAAACGAATTTAGATCAAGACTTGTGATTTTACCGTTTGATACCATATATTCTATATCAATTCTTCCGTTAGTTGTCACATAATCAACATTTTCGACCTTCTTAAGTTAGGGGGTCCAATGCTTAAGGTCATTTCGTTAGAAAAAGTAGCAAAATATTGGAGAAATCAACAGAACGGCACAAGTGCCGTTAAACGACACTTGTGCCATTTTGTCTTTAAACACGAGTATAAGTAGCCACGACCAGTCTGAGCTGCGATAATCGATAAGCTGAACTCATTTAAGTTGTAGGATGGACATGCAATTTACAACATTCGGGAGATAATGCTCATTACTTATATTTTCAAACGAATTGAGATCAAGACTTGTGATTTTAACTTTTGATACCATATAGTCTATATCAATTCGTCCATTAGTTGTCACATAATCAACATTTTCAACCTTTTTAAGTTAGGGGTCAAATACTTAAGGCTTTCCGGTAGAAAAGTAGCAAAATATTGGAGAAATCAACAGAACGACACAAGTGCTATTAAACGACACTTGTGTTGTTATGTCTGTAAACACGAGTATAAGCAGTTACGACTCGTCCAAGCCACAATAATTAATAAGGTGGACTCATTTAAGTTGCAGGATGGATATGTCGTTTACAACATTCGGGAGATATGCTCATTACTTAATCAACATGAAAAAATAGAACAACACAAGTGTCGTTACTATTTTGAAAACGGCACAAGTGTCGTTACAACACCATTGATGTTTTATTGTAACAAAAAAAAATAGTATAACTACCGTTATGGCTTCATCGAGTCTAAGACAATGACAAAATCAATCGTTCCAAACATTATAAATAGTTTGCTTTTCAAAATGACAAAAGTAGTACATCATAACATAACACCACCATCATTTTTCAATATTACAAAAGCAGTACATCGTAACACTACAAAAGTCGCATATGTGCCGTATTGTCTTCATCATTCATGTATCTCACTGAGTGAACACGGTTTGTACAAGCGATACAATTATGCCCAGTTTTCAAATACCCCTATACTTACGAGACTTGCTTTGGTGGACGTCCACTTCCTCTTCGTGTCAAAAGTCGTATCACCTTTCTTGATCAAATATTACCGAGAATTTCCCAATCTACCTTGTATGGTAGTGGATATATATATGTACGTAAAATGATTGAAGTGCCGTTCTGTACTACAGATCGTCCAATAGTTGTGGACTATACAGAAATACACCAACTGTGAAAAAAATCAGCTAAAATATCATTTCATACTATATTCAACAATAAAAAGACGAATGTACATGAGATTTACAAAAAAATACATTTCTTTTTTCTTCAAATATAATAGAGATTTCAATGTAGATAATATAGAAACCAAAATTCTTGTTCAAATGCTCAAAATGTTGGAGAAGATATGTGAGGAATATAATGAAGGAAAATGCTATTTCTACATAACATTTTACATAATGGGTGTCATAATTGACAAATGACGGGGGCCTCCATTTGTCAATTATGGCACCCATTATGTACATCTAGCATAACCCTATAATGAATAACAAGATTTTTGGTAGCAAGCATAGGGAGACAGAGAGCACGTTGATACGATTGGAGATGAATTGGGGAATTTGATTGGATTGAAAGGGTGTTTGGGTCTTTTCCATGATAGGGATATTTTAGACATTTGATAATGTTTATTTATTGTATTTTTTAATTGAGGCCATATCACCTGCAAACATTGAGAAAATGCTATTTTTTCAACTACAATGTTTGACTGGGCGTTTTAACAAAGTATGCCTTAATTTAACACTAAATGGGCCCAAATGCAACTAATATAGAAGGAAAAATTAGGCTCACTACTCTAAAAAAGAAACCAATTAGATTAATACACTTAACATAAATTTAAACCTCTAATCACCGTAATTTATACGTCCCAAAACCCACCCCATTCAATTACACACATAGACACAGAGACCTGGCTTCTTAGCTCACAATTTTTTCAAATTTTTCATCAACATCATCCCATTTTTCTCCAAATTTCAGTGGGCTTTGAAGATTAATTATATTCCAACATCATTCATCCACGAATTCACACTTCCATCCATAAAAATTTCAAGAAATCAAAGGTAAATTGGCTCAACTTTATGGGTTTCGAAATTTTTCTTCTTTGTCTTAAATTCTTGCTCATGGTTGGAATTTTTTGAGTTTTGTTGGGAGTATGGGCGTAGTTGATGTTGGTTTTGTGGATTGGTTGTGGAATATTTGGATTTAGCATAGAATCATGAGAAAATTTTACTCCTTTCAATTACTGTGCATATCAAGTGTTCGATTAATTGCTCCAAATGCATTTTTGTGTGAATTATGCCATGATTTTTGTATGATACATAGAATATACATTTGTTTAAAGGGTGAACTATTAAGTCTATCTATTCTTGAACATTTTTCTTAAGCATTGTGTAGAACTCGGATAAATCCAATGTTCCAGATCAAGGGCGGGCACAAGATCTTAAAAGTCGAGGACTATGTTTAGTACCAATTTCTAGCACTTTCCCCGTCACACATGAAACAACAGTTGATTTTTGGAATCCTACATTTGGACATGAAACAATAGTTGATATTTGGAATCCTACATTTGGAGGGACATTCAGATAAAGAAGCACAAGATGAGCAAGCAAACAACAAGATATATAGTATCAAACCCTATAGAAGATTAGGAAACGACCTTTGGGCAAATTAATTAATAGTACTGTAACAATTGAAGAATTATTATTAAAGATTGGTTAGAATAATGAGTAGAGGTACGAAAACTAAAGAAAGTGTTGGTGTTAGTTTAGAAGGAATTTGTTGTCTGTAGCTGAATTTAGTTGATAAAGAAGCTTTTGTTTCTACATCTGTTTCGTCAAATACTCTTGGCGCCATTTTCCACAAGTATGTACAACTACTTGAATAATCTTCTAAAAAAAGCTTCCCAAACTATGATTTAGTTGTGGATGGATCACCCAATAGCAACACATTGGTGTCTCCTTTTAATTACAACATCAGGAAATTTATACAAGCAATGATTAATGTTATGGATCTAAAGGGGGAAATATTTGTTTTCCATTTTCCGCCTCATGTTCTTGATTGCTAACTAGCTACTGCTTTTTTTAAGTTCTGTCACTTTTTTTGAGTTTCGGTCACTTTTTATAGTGTGTCACTATTTTCTATTACTTTTTTGGTTTTTTGGTCACTTTTTTTACTAACAAAATCACATTTTTTTTTTTTATAAAAGTGAGATTGTGTCACATTGTCACTTACTTAATTTTATGCATTACCATCTAGGGATGTCAAAGTTGCTCGTCAATTTTATAAAAGTGACATTGTGTCACTTTTTTTTAGTTTTTTGTCACTTTTTAAGTTTTTGTCACTTTTTAAGAAGATTAAAAAAATGAAATAATATGTTATATTTTTCTAACATAATCAGCATGTGGATTGGCTTGGACGTGCTGATTATTTTAAGAACATGATTATTGGTGCTGCACAAATGGATGGTGCTATTTTGGTATTTGTCACTTTTTTTGAGTTTGTGTCACTTTTTTGAGTTTGTATCATTTTTAGAGTGTGTCACTTTTTTTTAGTTTTGTCACTTTAAAGATTCAAGTTCAGCATGTGGTTTGTGGGATGCTTCTTTTCCATTTGATGAAATGTCTAGCTAGGAATTTTCTGTTTTTGCATTGTCAAACTTCTGATAGTTTAAAAGGTTTGATTTGCATATTATCTGTGGAAGGCAAGTTGTTGATTGAATTGATTGTAGTTGAAGCAAAAAAAAAAAATTGTTTTTATGAAAAATCGAGATGGTATAATTGAAGAGAATGGGAAAGTTGGGTGATTTTGAGGTCTAGGAATGACATAGATGCAAATATCTCGTTTATTGAATTAATTCCAAAGTTTTGATCGGTGTTTTGTCACTTTTTTTAGTCTTCACTTTATTAAACTGATTCTAAGGTTTTGATTAGTGTTTTGCACTTTTTGAGTATTTATCACTTTTTGAAATTTTTGTAAAAAGTGTCACACTGTCACTTATTTAATTTTATGCATTACCATTTAGGAATGTCAAAGTTGCTCGTCGATTTTAAAAAAGTGACATTGTGTCACTTTTTTCAGTTTTTGTTTCCTTTTAAGTTTTTGTCACTTTTTAAGAAGATAAAACAAAATGATTACTAATATTGCACAAATGGATGGTGCAATTTTTGTTTTTGTCACTTTTTTTTGAGTTTGTCACTTTTTTAGAGTGTAAAAAAAAGTGACAATTTTTATAAAAAAAGTGACATTATGTCATTTTTTATTTTATACAGTATTTTTTAGTTCCTAAAAACCTTTCATATGATTTTTCAAAACATCCCTAATTTTAAGGGTATTTTTGTAAGTACCCCAATATATAATATAAACAAAATGGGTTACATGTTAAATAAAACTTAATGGGCTCAAATAAATAATTGTACATACTAAATATTCCTCGTTATATACCTACCAACAAAGGAGAAGACGACGCCTCTCTATGCATTTAAAAATTCTTTCTTCAATTTTTAGAGTTTCTTTTCTGATTTTTGGGTATTTATAGAGGATAATACAGTCTTGCATACGTGAGTTTAATGTAGAGTGGAGAAGTTATATGAAAAATAGTGCTGAATTCCGGATTCTTCCTTCTCAAAATCAATAGGAAAACTCGATAAAATCGCAATCGGGTTGCTAGTTTTTGGTTGGGAGAGTCCGACTTCCTGGTTTTTAGAGCATCAATCGAACCTATAACAATCTCAATCTAGATACTGTAGACTTAAAAGTATTGTTATTTATTTTCTCTTAAAATCATGAATGCGGAAAGATAATTAGATTTTCTTCAACATATTAAGGCCCTATTTGGTACACATTAAAATTTGAGTTAATTAAATCACTGCCTACTAAAGATTGCCCGTGGTTACTACTTGCTCACTGAAATATAAATGGTACTCAATGCTTACTGAATTGTTCATTAGTTTAACCATCAATCACTAAAGCCAATTCCGTCTCTACAGTTGTACAAAAAAATCTATGTGGCGGATGATATATTAAACAAAATTTACACATAATTTAAAAATAGCCAAACATGATTCACGTCATTTAAGTGAAAACGGTAATGGAACCTACATTTCTTCCCCTTCTCCAATTCTACCCAAATTGAAAATCGAAGTCCACCGTCGAAATTGAAATCGCCGTCCACTGTCGAAATTGAAAATCGCTGTCCACCGAAATCGATCCTCCCCAAATTGCACTCCTCCCCAATTCCAATCCTTAATAAGTTCTATCTTCATTGTTAAGCCCCAAATCACGAACCCTAGATTTTTCTTTCACTTCAAACATAGCCAAATAGATATCGAAAGATTTAGCCACAAAACATAGAAATATTCTTGTCTTGATTGTAAGGAACATGGGGGACCCAATAAAAAAAATATAGTGGAAGAATCGCTTTTGCAGACCATGGAGGAGGGACCACAAGGTAAATTATTTACAATAATTTTGATGAATTCTTCAATTTTATATTACATATGTCGGAGACATGTCTTGAGTTTGTCGAGCTGAGTTAATTGATTCACATGGAACACGTGACTGTTGCAATATAATATCGGCACTGAGCTATTTTTCATGAATTTTTTTTTGATACAGTTCAAGAAGAGTAAGAGATACCGATTGAATGTGAGTTGATTGATTCAGATAATGAGGTTAACGATGATGATTTCCACTATGATAAGAATGCATCCAAGCATATTGAGAGTGGATTACATGCAGACCCTGCACTTGAACTTGATGTTGGAGGGGAAGAAGAGAAAGGTTCTGATGAGTTAGATTGCCCAAGTGAGGAGGAACTGCATACTAATTATTCTTCTAGTGAAGAAAATATTTATCACTTCCCTATGTATGATCCCGAAAAGGAGAAGTTCAACCCACAACTTGAGGTTGGAAAGGAATTTAGGCAAGCTGTGAGGAATCATGGGATTGCTACTAGATGTAATTTGAGGTTTAGACCGAATGATGAGTTTAGAGCATAGGCTATATGTAAATTAGGGTGCAAGTGGAAAATATGGGATTCTTGGAATAAAAATAATGGTTGTGTACAAATATAGAAATTCTTTCAAGACCGAACTTAAGAGTTTGACTGTGAAAGACTACTTATAGAGGCCTGCCAAGTCGACAGCAGTGGCTGATTGGAATTTTTGGATGGGTGAGATTGAGAAGGAGAGCAAAGCAACACATCCTCGGTTAACGAAAAGGCACCCAAGTGAATGGAGTAAGGCTTACTTTATGACAAAGGTGAAGAGTGACATACTTTTGAATAACCTATGTGAAGTTTTCAATAATGTGGTAGTTCAACAATAAAGGAAGCTCCTCTGCAAATGCAAACTACAAGTATTCTACTTGAATCCTTGGTGGAGGATCTGTAGGATATAGAGAACCAAGAAAAAGCAAGGAAGAGGGCAACCATGATAAAAATAAATAAAAGGCTCGTTCGAGGGTCAGTTACATTTGCACCACCAAGAACGAAGAAAAAATCAGCCACTCAATAGTAGCACAACAGACTTCACGAGCCACCTATTGATTTAGATTGTAGTTTGACAGTTGTGAAGTACTTTTGTCATTAAGGATATTGACATTGTTTTGTTTCTTTTTGTGTAAAGTTGCTGGAAATGATCCTTTTGTAATACACATGATCAGACATGATCTTTTTGTAATAGACATAAATCTTTTTGGTCCTTTTGTTTGATTCAAATATATGTATATGTATATGTTATGAACCATGTGAATTGGTTAGAACCATTTCTATTGCAATTATAGATTTATGATCAAGATTCTTTGCATGAAAATAGGTGATATGTGGTTTTGGTTTGATCTGTATACTGTAACTGCAATTGCTATCATGTCAATCGATGGTTTTGGAATATGTATACTGTAATTGCAATTACTGTTAAGATTTAGGAGCCTCCAACTATTTCGTGATATTTTTGGTCTGAAGTTAAGCCAATATTTCATGCACACAAGTTTCGAATCAGTTCCCCCTCAGTTTTATACACTTTCACATATATCTGTGCAGGTGATGGAAAAGCTCATGATCTGCATCTTTGTTTACATATCATATTATTTTGTCATTCAAGCTATTTTCAATACTAGAAGCAACATTGTCAAAGTCAAGATAAATAAAAGTATAGATAGAGAAAGATTGTGAGAAATCAACAACCACCAACCCAGGTGCCAATCTGAAAAAGGGAGAAAATGAAATCACTAGCTTCTAAAAAACAAAAATAGACAGAGAAATAAAACTTGAGAATTGAAGTATTGATATATAGGGTGGTTCAGATGTCAGGGGATTATCAAATATGAGCTTTGAATTGATGAGTCCCCTTTTAGCATGGATGTCCATGCTGCCATGAATCTTACTTTTTGTTCAGAGCAGTAACTGAGGACTCCACCACTTTGTTATGGATGATAACATCTCCTTTTGACATTAAAAATTGTAATCCTAATGTAGCTCTTGTATATGGCACATCTTATATATGTTTGATGTAATGATGATTTGCTACCCGGGGCTAGTTTATAGTCTCCATTTTCGTGATGCTTGATTGCCAATAAATATTTCTTTATGCCCTCTTGTTTTACATTTCAACTTCCATTGGAATATGGCAATTAACTTCATTTTGCCTATTATATATGATACCTTGTATCTTTGTCACTTCTTATAAAATGGCAACAGCATCACAAGAACACCAGAAAAGAAAAAGAAATCAGGAGAGAGAGAGAGTGAGGGAGAAGGAGAAAACTTATGCTTCAAGCATGTCATTCATTTCATTCAATCATCGTCTATTGAAATTACATTACCAAGTCATATAAATAGAGAAACCAACAAACATAGAAATTCAAGATCAAACACCAACCATGAGTTACACCTTCAAAAGACTAAAACCAACATAACTGCCCATCCTAAGACCTCCAAAAAAAACTGCAACTAAAATACAAAATTTTATTACATAATCTTCCCTTAAAACATAAAAATACCAATGACTTTGCAAATCAACAATACCCCCAAACCCACTTGATATATCTTCATCAATCTACCCATCTTAAGCTCTCTTTGTTGCATATCATTGGACTTGCGAAGTAGCCCATTCATTATAGTCTTGTATCGTGGATGAAGAGGTGGGTCGACCCAAGCATAGTAATCCCAAGATTTTGAATATTCGTAGTATCTATATCCCAAAAAATCATCTTCCTGTCCATAAAGTCTTTCTTACAGCCATCTGACCACAATAGTACAAACCTTGTTCACGATTCTGAGATGTAGATGAAGAGAATTCCATGGCGAATTGAAGATAGTGTTCTTCCTAGTGTTAGATTAGAATTGGGGATTTCACTTCTGTAATTGAAATGGAGGGCACGTAATTAGCTGCGTGTTGAAGGGATAAGAATAACACGTTTTTCTACAATTAGCTGCATTTTTATCCAACGTGTGGTTAACTAACGTCGTGCATTGCCACGTAATTTTTCCATCCGCCATGTAGACATTTTTGTCCAACTCTAAAGATGGAATTAACTTTAGTGATTTATGGGTAAACTAATGAATAGTTTCAGTGAGTATTGAGTAACTGTTTATATTTCAGTGAGCAAGTAGTAACTACGGGTAAAGTTTAATAGGCAGTAATTTAAATAACTTTCAAAATTTTCTTTCTCATTCTTCTACTCATTTTTATCATATACAATATTCAATAAAATAATATTTTTCATCACATCAATAACTTTTCCTTCTTTTTCAACAACACATTCTCCATCAATCTACTATTCCAAAATACATTTTTCCAAAATAATGTGGCTCAAACACACCATAAATATCAATGACTTCATTTATGAAAATGATTTATACTTAATAAAATAATTTGTTCTTAATAAAAAAAAAGACAATTAACACTTAACTTTATTTCAAAATGAAATAAATAATTAAATTATATTATTACTAAATCCGTCTTACCACAAGTTGTCATCTAGAATCATCTTATATTAATCATATGAAAATAAGGAGAATTAACGTGGAATGAGTTAACGTTCAATAAGTAAACATCGTGCACATGATGAATTCTTATGGTATGCATATGATTTTCTTTAAAAAAATATTTTGCAATATGTTTTTTCTTTCATTTCTTTAAAAAATTTAACATAGATATCGTGAGCTCACTTGGTGTATTGACAGCCAATTAGAATGCAATGAACTATGTATTTGAAACCCGATTAAAACTACTGATAAGATGATAAAGCGGTTGACATTAATATTGATCATTCATCATTGAAGATTG